>JAUTWP010125380.1:0-11494 GCA_033042655.1 Cyathermia naticoides
TTGTTGATTGCCGATGGAACTAATCTACGGTTAGGACACAACATGGCTCGGTCTGTTGTTGATTGCCGATGGAACTAATCTACGGTTAGGACACAACATGGCTCGGTCTGTTGTTGATTGCCGATGGAACTACCAGGCAGTTGAAGTAGGTTTAGGCTAATACATTTAATTGAGTTGTGGAATGACGTATACAGATTTGAAAAAAAGCTTACCGACACATTTCATTCGGCTTTACCATTCATCAACGCTGAAGATATGTTGACCATAGTTCCCTTTATTACACAGTTTAATAATTAAAATTTGAACGTAGTTTTTTAATGGCACTTACACAGATAAACCACTGAAGCGGTTCAAACATATTTTGCATTCATCGAGCTTTTGGTGTGCAATATACCTACGTCTTGTTTTGTGTTTTAACATAATAACATATAATGGACAAGACGGCGACAGATTTAATCAGTGATAAATTACAGGTTGTTGTGGTCTGCAAATGCATGTACTTCATACAAGGATCTATGGTAGTTAATATAAGTTATAACAGGAATGTAGGCTACTTTTGACTAACCGAACTATATGTATATTTATTTGAATAAACTCAAAATTGACGTTCACCAAACATTTGATTTAAAGCACTTTTTCCCAGTAATACTGTAACATAGTACACGACATAGTTACGTGGCTGAAATGAATAAAAACTGATTTATATAAAAGTATTCGAAATGTCGTCCATAAAAGCTGCCATAAGCATCTAACAGATTTTAATTCCGCGACAAAGTCAGGTCATGTTGTTCAACGTTCTGCGCGCCCGGGACAGGAAAACGGGGGAGGGATCTGGGGCTACAACCTCACTAGCGGAAACATAGAGTTCCTGTTTTGTGTTTCCGCGACCAACATGCGATGTTTACCAGACATGATAACTGACCATCCCACGTCAAAATAGGATACTGATATTCTAAAGACAAACGTTTATCTGTAGCCTATGACTTATTTATTTTGATTAATTCAATCTAACTTTTACTAGGTTAATGCTAATGTGAATTACAACTGCACCACGCAATGTAGTTAAACAATGACAGTGACAATATTATTTACTAGGCTAGATTCAAAAGCATGCTCCTATTTTTCTGTGTTCACCTTGTTTTATTGTGTCTAACAGATCAATAAAACTAAAAGTTTGTTTTATTTTAAAAATACAAAACCGCAGGCAATCATCCCTTTTGACAATAATATATTTTAGAAGATATTTTCTTTGTGGCAGAACGAATAGAATATTTGAAACTAGTCAACGGTGTCAAGTCTAAAAAATATAAATACATGTACCTATAAAAACGTAAACATTAGTTCCAGCAAAAATATAAATTCTTAAAAATAAAATATCCTTTTCAATCTACTGCCTCCGCCACATCAGTTTGCTTCAGACATTTTAAAAACTAAAAACAACACAATGAATGGATCAATTTATTTATTTGTGCATCCATGTTTGAAATAATATTATATGAAAATACGTTGCACAGCCCCAAATTAAAGTATTTGATTAATAACAATGTTAAATTGGTTTTCATAATAAAATATAAGAAGCGTACCATTAATCATATATAGTAGACCTCGCATATAATGGCCTAGCATAAACCGGATATTCGCCTATAACGTACTGAATCTGGAAGTCCCGGTACACGTATAACAAAGTATGATATACGTAAAACAGACTTCGCATATAACGGACAAAAATAGCCGGTCCCAATTAGTATGTTATATGCGAGCTACTGTATCTATGATTTGGTAGTTGTTTTCTCTTATATTGAAACTAAGTAGACTACGTCCTACCGCTAAACAACAGACCAACACTGCAATTGATGTAAGCAAGCTGGTGTCGTACAGTATTTAATGAAACAGTTTCACAGTAAATCACTGTATATTTGAGCGGGGTATTTTTTTAATCTATCACAACTCATAAGGCTTGAAATAACATGTGTTTCTGCACACCTGACTACCGATCTTTTTATTCAATAACTTTTTTTTATTTTCAGTATCTAAAACCTTAGTGGAGGTTTAAAATGTCTTATTTATTCAACCTGTTTCTTTCCAGCATTCTCAGAAACACAATATTTTTGGGTGGAAAATTAGAAAAACGATACATTAAACTAAAACATACCTAAAGTGCTAATACTAATCCATTCCCATCTCATGCTAATTAGTGCACTATGCTGCTTATGCATATTCAAAAGTGTTAGTATAATCTGTCCTATAATGTTTGTACGTGAACTAAAAATAAAATGGAATGTTAAAAAAATTGTTCTAAATTCTTGGTCTTTTCTTTTATTACCGTGCTTGGTTAACAGATTTGCGGACCATAAAAACGAAATTTAAAAAAAATATTTTGAAGTAAAATCTATATTGTAAAATAAATGTTACAAATAACCTCTAGAAATATATTAATATTTTTTCAATAACATATCAAAGGCTATAAAAAAAATTAATGGGACACAAAAATATCCCTTTTGTCAATACAGTACATTTATATACTGTCACATATAGTGATAAATATCTATCAATATACACATCCATAGCTGACCCTGTATAAACCAAATCGATGTGGAAGAAAAATAATAATAAATAAATAAACAAAAATGGACTGAAGAAAAAAAATCAATTAATATCCTTCGTCACTCCAAACTTTTTCCTCTGCCCTTTAAAGATTTATTTTTATTTCTTAAATTATGCTTACATAGCTCCCACGCAATGTTAAAAAACCAGAAACTAATCTTATAATTATTTTACTTGGTCTTAGTTTAGACAATGTCTACTATACATACTTAATTCCATCATCAATTACTTTGTTGTACATGTATAGGATTAGACAAATCTCAGTTTAGACAATGTCTACTATACATACTTAATTCCATCATCAATTGCTTTGTTGTACATGTACAAAAATGTATATTAAAGTGACAAAAATTGTATAAACATAAACTGCATAAAAAACCAAACAAAAAGCAAGACATAAGCAGAGTAATTTTAACACAACTACATAAAATTATGTATAGCAAAAACAATTCACTTTGTATGATACTGAAAATAATTGTACAAGGATCTTTTTAAAAATACTGTGAGAATTCAAAAATATGAAAGGAATGTTTTTCTTTAATGACACCCTGACATGTATATTAGATGTCACACATTTGGTCATGATAGTTTTTCATAGTCTTTAGTTAAGTTAAACATTTGAACAACTTAAACCCTATTTCACCCTCCAGAATCCATACCCTAGTCTCAGTGATGCAGATCACACTATGAAGTATGTCTTCTCTAGAGATCAATCACCGAAGTTGGTGTGAATTATCCACACCCTAGTCTCAGTGATGCAGATCACACTATGAAGTATGTCTTCTCTAGAGATCAATCACCAAAGTTGGTGTGAATTCTGGAACACCATTGAGCCAATCACTAGGTTACAGTTTTGATGGTTATGATTAAATGATTTGCATATCTTTACAAAATACTAAACTGTTGTACTCTTGAGTTCAAAATAAACTGTGGTATGTTTTTTTTTAAATACAATAATTATAATATGGTGTGTATGCAAAATAACAGTGCGTGAAAATAGATTATTAAAAAAACAAAAGAATCTCATATAATGAAAGCTATAATGGCATAAATAGAGTGGGTGGAAATAGATTATTAAAAAAAACAAAAGAATCTCATATAATGAAAGCTATAATGGCATAAATAGAGTAGGTGGAAATAGATGATTAAAAAACAAAAGAATCTGATATAATGAAAGCTATAATAGCATAAATAAACAGTGATGTGTAATACAACTTCTTAAGGCATTCTGTGATTTTGAAATATCATGTTTTTCTTAAAAATCAATAAATGGTGTGTGATTATGTATGTGTGTATGTATAGGAGTGCATGCGTGTGTGTATGTGTGTGAGCGTGTGTATGTTTGTGAGAATGTGTGTGTGAGAGAGAAAGAGAGAGCATTGAGTGTGTGTGTTTATGTGTGAGTGTATGTAGTATGTTATATGTGTGTGTGTGTGTGTGTGTGCGTGCTTGCGTGCATGCGTGCGTGCGTGCGTGTGTGTGTATATATATAATTATGTGAATCAAAATAAGGTGGTTGAAATTGAAAATGTAATATGCAGGGAATGTTTATTTTAAACACAAGAGTATGGAATTAAAAGCAGTAATACTATGGAAAGACAAGATGAACAGGGTATGAAACTACCTGTTATCATTACAGTACGTAACGAGGAATCTTCACTGATACAGTGATTCTTCAGAAGACATTATCAACTTAGTAATGGAATATTGTATTATTGTTACTGTATGTAACGATTCTAATGAGCAATCATCACTGATACAGTGATTCTTCAGAAGACATAATCAACTTAGTAATGGAATATTGTATTATTGTTACTGTATGTAATAATTCTAATGAGCAATCATCACTGATACAGTGATTCTTCAGAAGAAATTATCCACTTAGCATAATCGCTATTTTCAAACATTACATCACCATTCAAACATTCCAATCTATACTAGCTTATTTATTTTAGATCTAAATACAATTGACCTCTTCCTGAATTAGGTTTTCACTTTTCACCTGGTCTAACAGCATAATAAATTGGAAAGGCTGGTTGTCTATTTTTAATTTTGTACCTAGATATTTAAAACAAAAAGGACATAAATATTTAATACTTAATGAATGATAATTTTAGACAGAATATTTCTGTCTCTGTAAAGGTATTTTACTTATCTATATTCATTTTTTCATATTTGGTTATTTAATTTTAATTTTTCATTGTGGTTTACTTGTAAAAGGCAAGGAAAAATGAAAATTAAATAACCAAATATGAAAAAATGAATATAATTATGTAAAATACCTTTACAGGGACAGAAATATTTGGTCTATGATCATTCATTCCAGTAAATATTTTTTGACACAGTAATAAATTCTTTTGTAAAACTGTAAAACTGTCAATGAAAATATATGATCCCGAGTTGAACATAAAAGATGTATCTTAACATTGAATTTAATGCCATGATTCTTGCAATATTGACTACCGGTAGATGTTATGTCAAACCAACAGACACAACTTGACAGCCTAACTCAAACATTGTATCACATTCATTTTAATATAAATCTTCTGTGATGAGGACAAGACTTGGTGTAGATATAAAAAATATATATACATGTATATCAATATTTCTCAAATATCTCGACTATCACAAAAACTAACATTTTAAGTCAAAAGAGTCCACATCATTCATTCATGAGAAATATTATTTAAAGTGGAAGTGTCTTTTTAAAAAAATAATATTTAATCATTTAGAATATATCTTGTATGTTTGTTGGATGCGCATCATGCTCCATTATTCTGACACAATGATTTGCTGTATCGTAATTAGATCATGCGAAATATACTATAAATCGCTGATGCGGGTCGCTAGCTGTCTGCCTTTGCTACGTCGTAGTGCTATTCACGTGACCTAAATATGGTGCAGCAGATCATTGCATCAGAAAAATGGTGCATGGTGTGCATCAAACAAATGTACAAGATATATTCTAAATAGTTCAATATTAAAAAAAAAGACACTGCCCCTTTAAACTCTAATTTCTATGTTACATTAGAATGGAATAAGTTGAATCATAATGGCCAGTCTTTACCAACTGTGGATAACAAACGCAGTCCATCACACATTGATGGTGCCTGTTTGAAGTTTATAAATTATATTAAAATCTTTTTGGACTGGAAGACTGGTATAGTGTGAGATTTCAGTAAGAGGAAGCATACTCTCCCAATCACACACAGTAAAACCTCTAAACCAGACACCCATGGGACCAAGTAAAATGTTCGCTTTTCAGCGGTTTCTAGTTTTCAGAGGTCATATTTACACTAAATGGACATATTGGGACAGAATTGTTTGTCTGGTTTTGACAGGATTCTGGTGTAGTGGGGTTCCGGTTTAGACAGAGTGCATTGCATTATAATTACAAGTAAAAACAATGAAAAATATTGTTTGTCACAAGGGTTCTTAATATTTCCGAATTATGCCATTGTCAAGTACACCTTTCATGTTGGACCATTACCGGTAACTTAAATACGAGTGTGATATATTATAATTTATATAATTAAGGAATGTTTAACAACATCCTAGCACTTTGTTGATTCTGTGTATATTAGTTTTTAAAACATATAACATGGTCTTCAGAAAAAACTTGCTATCACCACACAGGCTACTCCTTTCAGTAAGCAGCATGGGTTTCAATCATGGTATTTATGATACATGGTCCTCAGAAGAAACCCGCTATCACCACATAGGATACTCTTTTCAGTAAGCAGCATGGGTTTCAAGCATATTTAAGATACATGGTCCTCAGAAGAAACCCGCTATCACTACATAGGCAACTCTCTTCAATAAGCAGAAAGGGGCCTTTTATATGCATTTTTCCATACATAGAACAGTAGCCTATATACAATAGCCTTTTTGAACCAATTGTTAACCATTGGCTGGAACAGGAAAGACTAGTAGCCAAATAGGATGTTACAATTTTGTAAACTATTGAACATAATTAGCCATATAGAAAGGCCGCTATGGTCAACATTTTCAAAATTGAGTTTTTCATTCATTATTGTAGTCTGGGTGTTATATTTTCACAATCTGGTTATTTTTTCCAATAGCCCCACTAATTATAATTTTAATTACATTGTCACATGTCGCTTTGTTTACAGGGAAATTTAAATTAACATTTTCTCAATAGTAACGTTGCTGTGCGGAGGTACCTTTCCGTATGGCGGGTTACACATTGGTCCCCAATTACATAACTTTATAAGAGTTAAACAAAATGGATGGCAATCCCAACCAAATGAATATAAAATTATGGAAGTTGAATAACAGAATCACAATGAACACTCCCAAACGAACAAATAAAATCATGTCACATTAAGCAATAGATATGTCAAACGTCAATGCCATCAACAGACTTTCATTTCTTTGCATGCTTTCAATAAACAATAGCTGATCTTTACCAAATTACACACACACATAGCTTATGGAAGGTGATGATTATTACGATCACGATTAATGGACTAATAATATGGTTTTGATGTGTTATATCAGTGATATTATGGACGAACTACTATAATGTAATTTCTACATGACAGTCAGTGGTGGATCCAGAAAATACATTTGGGGGTGGGTGGTCCCAATCACATGAGCCTAAGGGCCACAAATGTTCCCGAAAATATTTCCAACATAAAAAATGGAAAAACTTCAAAATTTAGGGGTAGGGGCCTGGCCCGCAGACCACACCCTAGATCTATCTTCCTATGACAGTTCTAGTGGCCATCTGGATAGTCAAAGGTCAAAAGTAAAGATACAAGATTTTTATAAAAATTAATGGAATTGAGATTCTATGAAAATACATTTTGACTTTAGTATTTAAAGTAATTTTAATAAACCAGTTCAGGATCAATGGAAATAACACAACTGTAAATGGGTCCAACGAGAAGAATCGATCCAATGACCAACTGCATCTCAGGCAGATACTCTACCTCTAGCTAATTCTCAGTCCTGATTTCAAAGTGAAATGTTTCAATATTTTTTAATAATTACACTCATACCTCCCATGATGATGAACTGACAAGAAATATATAAACCATGGTCCACTTTGTTTTCAAATTCCTCCCCTGGGTAGGGCTTCTGGTTAGCAAGAGGCCGTGCCCAGGGGAGGCGTGCTTGAACACTTTTGTGATGTAAGCACGTTAAAAATTTGTCCTAGTCCTTGTTTTCAAAATAAGTAAAACTCTCAGATTATTACAAGTACCCTGGCCAGATACTGCATGGAGGTGAGGGTAATAATCAAGCTCAAAACAGATAAATACTGTTTGAGGCCATTCGACAATCATGTAATGTTTAGAATATTGTAAAAAAAAGTACTTGTAATGAATCACCATTCATAACTAAAACGTTATGCATGTAACAGAAATTACGCTAAATTGTGGAATGGTCCCTTACAGTTGAGCATATTTTTATAACTCTAAAAGTTTATCTAGATATCTCAGTAGATATTGTATACCAAACAAAACATTATCATCGGTGTCGGAGGATTGAAACACATGAGTGAAGTCAATGAAACGAAGTTCCACAATAGAATCTTCTGTAGTGGTTTCCCTCCCCTCTATAGGCTCTCCATTAATACCATTCTGCAATGTGTCATCTGCGTGAGATAAACACTCACCACTGGGACTGTCGTATATGATTAGAAGAGAGCTGGCATAGAAAGCAAATGATTTCTGAGATAAAAACCATGTCTCAAGGTCTTTGATTTTTGGAATTAAAGCACGAATCACATCCTTTCTCAGTTTTTGTCTTAAACCAAAGAAATTCCCTAAACCTGAAGAATAAACAAAACATAATAAGACATTGAATTCAGGAAATATTCTCTTATGTGCAATCCAAGTTTTATAACCAATTCTATACACAATGAGAAAATACAAATCAATGTAGTTCTTTTTCTTTAACATGATAGTTTAATTAGGTCATAACTTTGTATTTATTTTGACATCAACCTTTAATTATCAATGACAATATCAAAAACAATTGTTTTGTTTCAAACTTGAATGAACACAAACATAATTACTGTCATTCCTTAAATGTAGTGTTATTTTAATTTTTATCAGTCATATTTACAAGTGAATGTAAAGGATTGACGACCCCCCAAAAAAGAGTTTTATTCAACAACACCACTAAAGCACGTTGATTTGAATGTCAAACATGTCATTCTGACAGTTTCACGGGAAAACAGCTACAGTTTTTCATTAGTAGCAAGTGATATTTTATATGTATACCACAGCCGTTGTTCAGTTATGGAGCACTGTTTGGGATGAAAAAAAACACAATCAGAAAATGGGTCAACTGATCCCAACCCGGAATTGACCCAGGTAAATTTGTATAAAAATATAATTGTTACCATCATGAAGGATGGACTCTTCTGGCATTGATAAACATGTTTTCTTTCCAACTCGATCAAATGAATCTGTGTTTTCATTGTACATCTGCAATGTGAATACACACAATAAGAAAACAATGCTATTTTCATATGCTGATGACGTTTTACAGTTGGTGCTGCTGTTTAGGTTAAGTTAAAACTCACTAATCAACATCTATAAATTACATACTGCAAAGTCTCTCAAGACTAGAAAGGTGCCACCATATTTTAATTTATAATTAATTAATTCTGAATTAATATAATTAATTAATTCTGAATTAATATAATTAATTAATTCTGAATTAATATAATTAATTAATTCTGAATTAATATAGTGTTTTACATTCTCTATCAACTAATTTCCATGCCTTAATTATATCTTAAAGAAAAGACCATCCTATGACTTGGCCTTGATTATGTGCTAATACAAATTAATTTATTTGGCAGAAAAATTCTACCACTAACCTAATCTGTCAAATATATATATTAAAAAAATATTAATGTCGCTAAATAAAAATATAACTGACAAAAATGTTTGACAAAAATGGTCTTGATGAATTTGAAAGTTGACACAAATAGTACTTTATCACAGAATATGATCACAAACAATTAGTTATCAATTACTACTTACCATCATTCCTGCTAGAGCAAAGCCTATATTTTCAGCATATTTGCATCGTAGCCTCCTGTTCTGAACTTGCTTCTCAGTTGCCTCAGGGTCAGAGGTCACCCGGCCCATCTTGATGTCTAGTACTGAAGGCTTCTGGAACTTTGCACACGCATTATCCATTATCATGAATGTGACTAGAACAAAAGAAAAACAGTTTTACTTTAACAAATGAAAAATAAATAAATGCACTACATTAAGGTACAAAGGTAGACTAGTGCGGATACTCTTTTTTGATAAGCAGCAAGGGATCTTTTAAGTTTTATATGCACTTTCCCATAGACAGGATAGCACAAACCATTGCCTTTGTTAAATCAGTTATAGAATCACTGGTCGGTGCAAGTGGAAACACCTTTCCATTGAGCCTTGTAATCACATTTTTCACAGTATGATTTTTTCTTGCATTATTTCAAGATTTACATCATCAAGAATGCACATTTGTAAATTTATATAATTTAATAACAATCATTAAGTTAGTGGGATGTAGCTCAAGTAATAGAGTGTCCACCTGTGAAGTGGTCGGTCAACAGATTGATCCTTTTCAGTAAACCCATCTACAATTTGGGATATTTTTCAATCCAACCAGTGGTCCACAATGTATTCATCAAAGGCTGTGGTATGTGCTTTTCTATTTATGGGAAAGTGCATATAAAAGACGACTTGCTGCTTATTGGAAAAGGTAGACTATGTGGGAGTAGCAGGTTTCCTCTGAAGAAATGACAATGGGCCGAAATTATGAAAGATCATCGCTAGTTTGACGTCCAATAGCTGATGATAAGATAAAAAATCAATGTGCTCTAGTGGTGTCATTAAATAAAATAAACTCTACTTTGTTTTTCTATCATTAAGTATCATCTATTCTACTGAGCAAATATTCAAGAGAAATAAATATTTAACCCACCTCCATCCTTGATTACTGTCCCATGGAAAGCTGGAAGGAAGTTTCTAAGTGTCAATGTATGTTCATCTCGACAGTCGGAGTCAAATATAGATTTGTAAAAGTTGAGTTCACGTGTCCCACGAGGTCTAGCTTGTACAGCCTTCAAAACCAGACCATTGCCAATGTCAAACATTCCTAGAAAAACAAATTAAATATATATTCAAAACCAGACCATTGCCAATGTCAAACACTCCTAGAAAAACAAATTAAATATATATTCAAAACCAGACCATTCCCAATGTCAAACATTCCTAGAAAAACATTAAATATATATTCAAAACCAGAACATTCCCAATGTCAAACATTCCTAGAAAAACAAATTAAATTAATATATATTCAAAACCAGACCATTCCCAATGTCACACATTACTAGAAAAACAAATTAAATATATATTCAAAACCAGACCATTGTCAATGTCAAACATTCCTAGAAAAACAAATTAAATATATATTCAAAACCAGGCCATTCCCAATGTCAAACATTCCTAGAATAACAAATTAAATAAAAAAAATTATGTTAGTGTGGATATATCTATAACCATGATTGGATTTCTAAACATGAAAAATAAAATAATTTAAAAAAGCAATATTCATAATTGAAAATAAAAATTTCAAACAATTCATCAATTCATTTTCTCAATTTAAAAACAAAACAATCACAATTTGTTTTTTATCGCTACATATACATGTAATGATGTATGTTATTAAGTGGGAGTGAGATGTAGATCAGTTGGTAGTGTGTTTGCCTTAGAATCGGTGAATCATCGGATCGATCCTTCACAGTGTCAAACATTTTCTGTTCCAACCAGTGCTTTTCTGTCTCTGGGAAAGTGCATATAAAAGATCACGATGCTTTAATATCGGAAAGAGTAGCCTAAGTGGTGGGAGTGGG
>JAUTWP010125490.1:0-22246 GCA_033042655.1 Cyathermia naticoides
TTGAGAAGTCCAGCCTACCAATGACATGACAATCTCCTCTCTGAAGGGGTCAATTGGAGATGTACTTGTGTGTATGTACGTGTGTGTGTGTGTCTGTGTGTGTGTGTAGTGGTATTCGTGTGTTTGAGAAGTCCAGCCTACCAATGACATGACAATCTCCTCTCTGAAGGGGTCAATGGGAGGGTTGGTGACTTGAGCAAACAGCTGTTTGAAGTAGTCAAACATCAGTGGGTTGAACAGCGACAGACAGGCTAATGGGGAATCATTACCCATTGAACCAAGCGCCTCCTTCCTAAAAATCATTGATTCAATCATTTGGTTTATCACACAAAAACAAACAAAGATCACAGCTTTTCAGGTGAGAGTGCATATTTAGTTTAACGTCACTGTGAGAATCATTCACCCATTTACGACGATTAAACATTTATTAATATAATGATATGATATTAAAAAAGATTAATAATTAAGCACGAAAAACATGACAAAAAAGTATAGGTGACAGTAATTAATATAATTATCCATGTGATAAATATAATATTAAATGGTTATAAATTTGTTGTGGTGAATAGAAAGTGAGATACTAAATAAAACTCTAATACATTTGTGTGATAACTGTCATATTGTAAGTAGAATGTAAATAAATATGAACATAAAATTACATTGTTAAAGTTGACTCAAAAAAGAAAAAGAAATATCTAAAATGTTTGGTTTCTGAATACTGCATGTAAGAAATACAAAAACACAAGAAAATCAATAAAACATTACCTATCCTTTACCATGGGCAGAATGAGCAGAGTGAGGGCCTCGATGGTGTAGCCAAACATAACCAGTCTCCAGTCCTCCTCCACACAGCCTCCGTGTTCAACCTTCGAGAGCCTCACCTCTGGTAGAGTGAGCTTCTTGTTGGAACAGGACGCATGCAGGTCAGATAATGACACGGTCTGAATTAAACATAATGTATTTTTTATGCCTCAAATTTTTGTATTTTAAAACAAATATTTTATATAAATGTAAAGATAATGGGACAATCCATAGATAATAGATAATGATGTATAATATAATACTGTGATATCCACACACCTCTTTTAACCAGCTCTCTACCGGACGCAGTCGAGCAATAGACAGCTTCAATATCTGATCCTTCATGAACGTTTTCTCCTTCGTGTCCACCAACAACATACGCCCTGGCTTGAGTCGACCCTGACAAAACAACAGATTTATTTATTTATACATATATCACAGTTCATACACCCAACAACATACATTCTGGCTTGAGTGACTATTAGGTGTCAAACATGACTCGTGATCATCAGAAATGTTCTGCATCCACCAAATAGCTACTCTTTTCAATAAGCAGTTTCTATATGCACATTCCCAGACAGGACAGCACAAACCAACTTCTTTGTTGAACCAGTTGTAGACCACTAGATGGAATGGAAAATAGACAAACTCCAAATGGGTCTACTGATAATGGTCAATCCGATGACCAACTTCTTCCAAGGTGGAAACTATCAATTGAAAGACGTAAATCATATTTATAAGCTAAGAGACTGTAGATGACTTCTTCTCAATGTCATTAGTTACAGCATGTGAAATATTTAATACTGTTATACACCTCCAAGTTTCAGTAAGAGATAAAAAGATAAATTTAAGAAATGATTAACAACCGAGAGTTAGAATGCATGTAAAAACATCAAACCTTCTGAATGACTTCGTGCGGCTGTCTGTCTGTCACTCCCACTTCACTCGACATGTACATAAAGTTATCACTTGTCACATAAAATCGAGACGGTCGTAGTCCATTTCGGTCCAATATGGCTCCAATGTATCGACCGTCAGTAAAGGTCAACAAAGCTGCAATAAACAAAACACGTTTTAAAAACATTTATTGAACTGAACAACACACCATTAGTTATAAAAACTTACTAAAACTTCAGTGATCTGATGAAGATGAGAAATTCAATATCTGAATATAACAACATCCCAACTCGACATTTTTCAAACAATTTGCACTAGAATGATACTTGCTTTCCAGTCGCTATGATTTATCTCATGATAAAGAGTGGTTATCAACCATGTGTGAGGAAATAAAAGTGTTGACCAGTATATTAATATGTCTAATAAAATATAGTTTAAATCATATTCAGTCTTAATATAGGCCAATCCCAGTACCTTGTCATGTCCAATAAAATATAGTTTAAATCATATTCAGTCTTAATATAGGCCAATCCCAGTACCTTGTTATGTCTAATAAAATATAGTTTAAACCATATTCAGTCTTAATATAGGCCAATCCCAGTACCTTGTTATGTCCAATAAAATATAGTTTAAACCATATTCAGACAGTGAATTGTGTGTTAAACTTACCTGGACCATCCCAGGGCTCCATACCAAACGCACTCCATCTGTAGAAATGTTTCTTATCCGAATCCATCTCTGTGTCATTCTGCCAGGCTTCGGGAATCATCGTCATCACAGCCTGTCAGAATAATATACTTTATTAAATACTAGTATACACATATTACATTAATATATTATATATAGAATCATCGTCATCACAGCCTGTCAGTAGATTGAAGAAAGTAAAGTTTGTTTTATTTAACAATGCCACATTGACTGATCATCGGCTATTAGATGTCAAACATATGGTCATTTTGACACATTTCTTCAGAGTAAACCTGATGCGGCAACATAGCAGCAAGAAGTCTTTTATATGCACTTTCCAAGATAGAACAGCATGTGCAAATCAAAACATCTAGAAGCAACCCGCCACTGATGGCCATAGATGAAACAACACGCTTTTCTCGTGATCTAAATATAGTACGACTGATCGTTGCGTCAGAAATATGGAGGGCGTTGCGCATCAAACAAACGGCCAAGATATATTCTAAATGGTTAAATATGTTTTTAAAAAACGGACATTGCCACTTTAAAATAAATAATTACTCACTGGTATGTTATACATACTTTATTGATTTAATCACAAACAAGCAAATTTCTGGTCGGGCAAGTGAAAAACTATTTTGGGCAAGTGAAAATGCCAATCACACTTGCCCAAGGGCAAGTGAGTTTTCAAATAATTTTTCAACCCCTGTTTTTATAGTAGTGCTTAGTATCTGTTCCATTTATAAATGGGCGACCACTTTTCAACACCTTTGTTGACGTGCATGTACAACAAACAAAAAAATTCCGTTCCTATGGTAACAGGTCCTTAAAAAACATAATATAAAGCAATTTGTCCAGTTTAGATGGGTCTTGTTTAGGTGTCTGGTTTAGATGGGTTTCACTATATAAAAATATCATATGTGATGTCATGTAGAATATCTAATACAATAAACATTTTACTTCTGTGTAGTTATCCGGTTTTATTAAAGAAACAAAACTGATTACTAACTTCAGGAAGTGATCTGCCTCCAGCCATGCACAGGAACTCGAGCACATTGTCTACACAGCCTGAGTCAGACATTCCCTCTTCAACAACAGGATACAACAGCTTGAGTTTCTCTCCGTACACGTCACTACTCATAACTCCCTCCCGCGCCTTCATCAGATTCATGTTCCCTCGTAGAGTGTTGATTTCTCCATTGTGTGCTAGAAATCTACAATTATATATACACGTCACTACTCATAACTCCCTCCCACGCCTTCATGTTCCCCCGTAGTGTTGATTTTTCCATTATGAGCTAGAAATAAACAATTATATTTTATATATAGAGGATAATTATATACCCCGAGTGTGTTGTGATATCAAAATTTATCAGCACAAGTTGATAAAAGTATTAAATCCGAGGTTTGCCGAGGATTTTTATACTTTTATCAACGAGTGCTGATAAATTATGATATCACAACACACGAGGGTATATTCTTTTTATCATTCATTATCATTCTTTTCATTAGCGACAATAATTGTAAACATTTCTTTGAAACTTATTGAATGTTAGAAAAGCCTGTCAAGAAACAAAATGACGTCATCATGCGTATGACGTTATAATGTTAGCCAAATGTAAGAGTACTTCTCTCATGACGACGTCATCGTTACTAATGTTGGACAAAATTTAATCAAATGCGTTTACACTGTATTGATGATGACGTAAATTTAATTATTCAAAAAAGAAAAATGCACGAGATGTGATATCTCCTCCGGAGATATGACAGGAGATATCACAAATTATAGAGCCAGTGATATTTCCTACAAAATATTTTAATGAATGATAAATGATGTTATTGAGGTGGGATACAGAAATGCATGAAGAGTTCAGGCACAAAACGTGATACTATGTCCATTTTTTTTATTTTCATAAAAAGTGACTTTGTTTCAATTTTTAAAACAATTTAATAAATTTTTATAATTTTGTGTTTAGATTAATCATAGCATTAGTTAACATTGGCATTGTCATTTTGATCTGGAGACAATAAATAATTTTTTTAAAAAATCATGAAATTCTTTTAATGTAAGATTTAATTCCATAGAATTTTTCTAACATTATTCTTCCTACAGGGGTCATGAAAATTAGAGATCTCGAGATACTGTTCCGCAGCCGCACCGTGCAACCAAGTGACATACAAAACAATATCACCAACCTTCTCAACAAGTTTGAAGTGGCCTTGCAGTTTGACGAGGAACATCTGCTGTTACCCTCACTTCTACCCACCGAACAGGAGCACCATGAGATAAAAGTGTGTGCTTTTAACTGCTTTGCTGATATTTCTGATAGCATCCTCAGGAATTGCCCTAGCCAGTAAAGTTTGGTAGTCTTTATGACCCCCAGTATGTTTTAGTGGGGGTCATTCATGTGTTTTGGGTAGTCAAATGAATGACAAAGTAAGTCTTAAAAAAAATATATATATATATATATATATAACAAATGTGATACTGATGACCAATATATTTATAGCTATCGTATATTCGACGTAATATCACTTATCAATGTTCCCTATTTAGAACATATATATTATTCTGTATTTTATATAACTTTTCATATAGACAACTTTGCATCAAATTGAAGCATCGAAAATGGTAGTGTGCATATTTTCACTAAATGGGGGCGGGGTGTGTCAAATACGCACATTTTGTGCGTCAGGGTGAACCCTGCATCCTACTACAGTGCTCTGTCTAAACCAGATTCACTTTACACCAATGAAATATGGCAGTTTAGACAGTAAAAGTAAAGTTTGTTTTGTTTAACGACGCCATTGGAGAACACTGATATTTATCTTATCAGCGGCTATTGGATATCATTCATATGGTCATTTTGACACATTTTTCAGAGGAAACCCGCTTCTGCCATATAGGCTACTCGTTTCAATCAGCAGCAAGGGATATTTTATATGCACTTACCCACAGACAGACTGCAGATTGGTCCACTGAAAAGGATCGATGCGACAACCGACTGCTTCAAAGGCAGGCACGCTACCGACTGAGCTACATCCCGCTCACCAGTTTAGACAGTGACTAGAATAGAAGTCTAATAGGTGCTGACATTATATAGGTCTAATAAGTGTTGATAGTATAAATGGCTAATAGGTCCTGATAGTATAGTCCAATAGCTGCTGATAGTATATTTTAATAGATACTGATAGTGTATAATTTTATGTCTAATAGGTGCTGATAGTATAGAGGTCTAATAGGTGTTAGTATGTGTGTCAAATAGTTGCTGATAGTGTAGAGGTCTAATAGGTGATGATATAATAGATGTCTAATAGGTGATGTTAGTATGTCTAATAGGTGCCGATAGTGTAGAGGTCTAATATGTGTTTATTGCATGGAGGTTTAATAGGTGATTATTGTATTGAGGTCTAATAGGTGCTAATAGTATATTTAATAGGTACTGATAGTATATATGTCTAATAGGTGTTGTTAGTATATGTGTCCAATAGGTGCCGATATTGTAGAGGTCTAATAGGTGATGATATAATAAATGTATAATAGGTGTTGTTATTATATGTCTAATAGGTGCCGATAGTGTAGAGGTATAATAGGTGCTGCTATTGTAGGTATAATAGGTGATGATATAATAGATGTCTAATAGGTGCTGTTAGTACATGTGTAATAGGTGGCGATAGTGTAGAGGTCTAATAGGTGCTGCTATTGTAGAGATGGCATTAAACAACATTTCTTCATTTCAGATTGCACTTAGAAGAAGAGACGGGTTACGCAGACAGATCATTGAAAACACTGTCACGAGGGATGCCATATTGCAACTCATAGGAGTGAGACCAACAATCAACCCGATATTCTCCTACTGCCGGCTCTACTTCATGACTTACTTCCCGAGCGGCTTCTGGCCACGCCTCATCACTCGTGTCCTAGCCGACACGAGTCTGTACGAAATTGTACTCAACCTGTTCCACATACCGGCGGATCTGTTGGCATGCAGTCCCAGGGTGAAGGCCATGACAGAGAACACGCCGGAGTGGCAGTGCTGGCAGACGGGCTTGTCACTGTATTACCTCGGATTTGAGATGCTGAGGATCCACGAGGTGCAGCTTGACTCGAACATGTCCGTCTGTGACTACACGCTGCGTAGGATTAAATGCAACATCGATAGCGATTGGTCATTCCTTGATGTTGTCAACAGCAAGCTGCTTGAGGTGACGTTTAAGACGGATTCGCTGGCATTTCAGCTCACTCATAAAGAAGGACCCCAGGTTCAGACTCTGGGATCAGCGAGGACGGATATGGTCTACAGAGATGACCGGGTCACGGCCGGACTTATGGTCAAACTTGTAGCTCATATAGATAACCTGCTGCAGGACTGGTATCCAGAGCTAGGTAAAAATATTTTTAATTACTTTATTTTTTACCAGATCATGATGACCGAGTTATAACGGTTGAGCTCGAAGTCCATGGCTGTGTTATTGTTGTAACATCTGAACAAAAACATGTTCAAAATTAATTTTTTAACAGTTTGTTTTAAATAGTAGTTTGTTTTATTTATTGATGCCACTAGATCACATTGATTTTTTATCTTATCATCTGTTATTGGGCATCAAACATATGGTCATTCTGACACATTTCTTTAGAGAAAACCTGCTGCTGCAACATAGGCTACTCTTTTTGATAAGCAGCAAGGGGTCTTTTATATGCACTTTCTCATAGACAGGACAGCACATACTACAGCATTTGATGAATCAGTTGTGGACCACTGGTTGGAATGGAAAATAGTCCAAACTGCAAATTGGTCTACTGAGAAGACTGATCCGATGACCATCTACTTGACAGGCAGAAACTACCTGTTTTGAACAGTTTTATAAATAAATTGAGGGGTTTCCAGTGTTGAGGGGTTTCCACTGTTATGGGATTTCCGGTGTTGAGGGGTTTCAAGTGTTGAGGGGTTTCAAGTGTTGAGGGGTTTCAAGTGTTGAGGGGTTTCACATGTTGAGGGGTTTCCAGTGTTGAGGGGTTTTACACTATTTGTTTTTCAGGTGAACAGCGGTTTTGTCAGAACTGTGAAGGTCGCTACTTGATCACGCGGGTGATTCCATGTCCGCATTGCCTCAGTGAAGAGGTCACGAGGCAGGGAAATAAGAGACAGAGCGGAAATTGGATGATGGTCACTCCGGAAATGGAGCCATCGGTTGTAGAATTGGATATTGATTCGAATATCAACAATGATGTGTTTGAACCTCGGCCCATGTAAGTAGTTAAGTTAAGTAATGTTTGTTTTGTTTAACAACGCCACTGGAACACAATGATTTTTATCTTATCAGCGGCTATTGGACGTCATTCATATAGTAATTTTGACACATTTTAGAGGAAACCCGCTGCCACCACATAGGCTACTCTTTTTTATAAGCAACAAGGCATCTTTTATATGCACTTTCCAATAGACAGGATAGCACATACCTCAGCCTTTGTTGAACCAGTTGTGGACCACTGGTTGGAATGGAAAATAGCCCAAACTGCAGATGGGTCCACTGATAAGGATCGATCCCACGACCGACCACTTCAAAGGCTGGCATGCTCCCAACATCTATTGTGACCTCTATTGATGTAGTTTTATTCCAGTAATATTTCATGGAACTTTCTTTGTCAGGAGACCCATAACAAAGATCCATCTGTTCCTGCTTTCCTTATGTAGCTGTAATCCTCAGATGAACAGTCGTCAATGGAAGACTCAGGGGCATACTTCACCCAATACTAAATGATAGATATGATCAGTACTGACACTCATTACTTGTCCAGGGACTTATCCATTGCTTTATTTAATGTTGCAATTATTGAGGGCTTTTTTTAATGAAAAAATGCAAGATACTAAAATTACAATACAAGATCAGCAGGGTGCTAGCTGGAGTGAAGATCCACTTCAGGCAGCTCATCAAATCCCAGAGGGGATTAACATGGACTGCTTTTTATCCCCAGGGATTAAACATTGGCTATAAAATAGGGATTATATATGAAGGCACTTGTGTGCAAAAACCCATTAGATGGCTTGTGAAAATTCACACAAAGCAGGTCAGATTAAGGATGGCGTATGGTTAAACTATGAATAAATGATAATAAATATGCTAAGTCAGGTGTTACTTTTATCTGAAAAGGTGCAGATCATTCTGGAAATGACAGGAACCAGAGTTTTATCTATGAAAATTAACTTAATATGAATGTGCAGAATGTAGAAATAGTATTATACATTCAAATGAAAATGGGAGTTTGTGCCAATAAAAATTAAGTGTAATTTTGAAGAGATGTAGTTTGAATTTAATAATCTATTCAGGTTTATTTTCACTTGTGTTGCTAAGCTCTTCTATTTGAATTCATTACCCATGCTGTATTAGTCAAATGTATTTATATAATTGTAATGCTTTTGAATTTGAAATAAAGATTTCCAGTTTTACGAGAAACAAAGTTAAAATTTCTCATAAATCAGAATCCTGGGAATAAAAACTAATTTAAGAAATCAAATTACTTTCTTTTTATTTAATTGGAATTTTCTACTTCAAAATTGGTTAGAAAACATTTACATGACCTTTTGTTTTGGCTTATGGAATGGAACAGTCTAGACACATGGCAGATAAAACCCTGGGAACATATTTTATTCTAAAACAAGAATCTGCTGCCCGATAGCACCAGAAGCCACACTGCAATGTAATAATTAATTGTTAAAACAACACTATGTAATTACTGTAACTATCACATTTTATAGATGTATTGGTCACCAAGAAGTAATGGGACAAACAAAAGCTCAAAAAGAAATATTTGTTTAACAACACCTCAGTACAAAAATATGATCAGGTATTGGGTGTAAAAGCTCAGTGGTAGAGCCGAGATCCAGTGGATTGATTCTTTTGTTCATAGTTTGTAACTATTATATCAAAGACTGAGGATATTTACTACTCTATCTGTGGAAAAGAGCATACAAAGTACCCCATGCTGTAATTGGAAAGATTTGCATTTAAAAACCTTTTGCTAAAATAAAATTTTATATATTTTCTAAGTTATAAAAAGTGCTAGCAGTATGAACTCTATGTTACAGGAAACAAACCATTTCCTTCAACATAACATTGAGGAAGTGTGTGTCCTAAAGAACAGGGTTCATGTAACATTAAGGAAGTCCTTGCTATAATACTAGCATACATTCTGTAGTTCTCAGATATGTACTTGTCACACCACTTGAACATCTTAAAACTGCTTCATCATCTGGTGCTATACGCCAACATAAAACACCCATATTACAATATATAATACAGCCATTCAGAAAAAACCAGCCTCCATATATAAAGTCATTGTAAATGACACAAATCTACCAGTCTCTGTGGCCGAGTGGTTAAGCTATCAAACTTAAAGCTGGTAGGTACTGACATCAGATCTCTCAGTCAAGGCAAGGGTTTTTTAACCTTGGTATCGACTCCAACACAGAGTGAGTGCTCCGCAAAATATGTGAATAAGTACATTTTTAGACCTAGAAATGTAGAATTAAAATGTTGTTTAAGCTATGATCCTAATCATTCTGTTTAATAAATCTTTTATTTACGTTGATAGTGGAAGATGCAGATATTATTTAACACAGCTCTCACAATATACCAGGGAAAGTGCATATAAAAGACACTTGTTGCTTATCAAAAAGAGTAGCATATGTGGCCAGAATGGGTTTCCTCTGAATAAAGTGTCAAAATGACCACGCTTGATGTCCAATAGCCAATGATAAGATACAAAAATCAATGTGATCTAATGGTATCGCTAAATAAAATAAAAACTTTTTTCGCAATATACCTGTATAAACATACCCAGTACACTTCACCTGTCTGACCCAATAAAATATCATGCTTGTTTGCCTCTCACCTACGTGACCTTTGTACCAGTAATCTACAGCAGCTATTCTGGACAATCTGTTTGTTAAAATTAAGTGGACATCACTGCACAAAGCATTGAGCCATCAACATCCATGACCGTTTCTGATGTCCAAGCCATACACCACGAAACACTTCACTTCCTATTAACCAAACTACAATGAAACATATTTAATCCAGATTTACAAATCACACACACCAGCTTGGGACAAAAATTCCTATGTCAAAGAAACAGGAAATGCTTAAAAGTTCACGACTTATTTTCTACGACCAGTGACAAAGTCACACTGGCTACAACTAAGCTAAAAAAACATAAAAAAGACATAAACTAGGGTTTGCCATCTGTTAGTTTTATAATAGGTTAAATATTTTCAAAATTAAAATTCTATTTTTTTTCAAACTTTCTGGAAGTAATGATAATGATTCACAAGTGTATTTCTTCACAACTGTGTTAAAATGTCTATTTTACTGTCTCATGGTGTTACTATTTTAATAACAATAATGTTTAGTCAGACTGAATATTAAAGATATTTGTTGTATAATACTATTATTAACATACAGTTTAATCAGATGATGAGCAAAGTTGAGTTTAACATGTTAGAAGTTATTATTTAAAATTGTATAAATTCAAGTTTTTCTAGAAACATTTTAAGAAAGGAAAACTTCAACTATAATGTTTTTAATCTTTACACATCCTGTTGTAGTTAGACAATGTTATTATTGAAAAACAGCTGAAGAAAAATTATTTTAAAGAAAGTTAATCTTCTAGCAAAATTAAAATAACAGCAAGAGCTTTAGAGACAACAGTGTGCATGCTAGTTAGCATACTCATGGTGTGAACATTGTGACATTTACACATTTTTACATTTAACCCTTTAAAATAACAGACCACACAGTGTCAGACACAATAATTCAATGAGGATAAAGAGCCACAAAAGGTTTTATTGGCATCAAACCAGCAGGGCAGATCTCAAGTGTAGTGGTCTGTCTGGAAGAGGTCAAGCTGCTCTTGTAAATGTCAAGGACTCATGGTGAGTGCCAAAACCCAGTCTGTTCCCTCAACAAGCTGCTAGCAGGTGACAGTTGTCTTGGACAACTTTCTGAGCTTCATTTATTGTGTTAGCAGCCCATGCAAACACATGCATGATGCCAGTAAAATACTTCATAGAAAACTATTTTGTTAACTGTTTTGACAAGCCTGCAAACTCATGTGTGATGCCAGTAAAACATTTCATAGAAAACATATAACTGTTTTGACAAGCCTGCAAACCAATGTGTGATGCCAGTAAAACACTTCATAGAAAACTACTTTGCTAACTGTTTTGACAAGCCTGTAAACCCATGCATGATGCCAGTAAAACACTTCATAGAAAACTATTTTGTTAACTGTTTTGACAAGCCTGCAAACCCATGTGTGATGCCAGTAAAACACTTTATAGAAAACTACTTTTCTGACTGTTTTGACAAGCCTGCAGCAGACTTCACTCTCTGTATCAGAAACTCTTTTAGCTTTGTTCAGTGACAGATAAAGGTAGTTGCCCATCACCTGGAGTAGACTTGACTGATGATCACCAAGACACAAGGGTCAACAGGTCAATGGCATGACCATCATTGATGTAGTTTTGATGAATGACTATGGAGAGGGAATGAGCAGAATGCAGTCATTGTGATGTGTGTATACACAATGTTTGTTTTTAATGATGTCCTCAAACACTGTTTAATCAAGAGGCGTATTTTAAACATATATGTACAAAAGAAACCAATATACAGGCTACTCTTTCTGAATAGCAGTAGTTTCTTTTAATTGCACTTTTCCATAAAGGACAAATACACAATAGCTTTTGATATATACCGAACACTGTAGAACTAACAAATACATTTTACATCTTGGTTTCAGGTAGATGCTCAATTTGTAAAAATGATATGTTTCAGTATTGCTCAGGCAGCTTTTAAAGGTATTTCATGAAAAGAGAAATTATTAAAGATTCATGTCTTCAGATATGTAATGGCAAGTAAACACATTTTTATTTGATGATTTCGTTTATATTTTGCATTTGTGTATAAATTAATTGACCACTATTTTTATACAGAACACAAAATGCTGAATGAATCTAAACAACCTCACACATGGTTTTTTATCTTACTGGCATATGTAGAATTACAAATTAGTCAACTACTGTGACCATTATTTGCTAACTACAGCAAAGGCTGATCAAACAAATCAATACACTACATACATATGGCCAGGTCTGTTGATAGAATGTATACCAACCATTGTAACCACAACACATGTTTTTATGAAATACGATCACACCAAGGTCACAGGATTTCAAGCAATCAACTTGTTTAATGAACAAAAAATATATATTCTGCTTTCAGTAAAATTGGCGTGGGTGACAGGTGGGAGGCAACTTGTTTAAATTAATGAACAAAAAATATATATTCTGCTTTCAGTAAAATTGGCGTGGGTGACAGGTGGGAGGCAACTTGTTTTAATGAACAAAAAATATATATTCTGCTTTCAGTAAAAGTGGCGTGGGTGACAGGTGGGAGGCAAAACAAATACATAAATGGAGACATTAACAGATTTAAAATTTATAAACAAGGCCAAGAAAAATGTGATTGGATACATCTTTTAATGGTACATGCAGCATTGGATAGTGAGTGGGTACAGTGTTTTGGTTTTCTGCCAAATCAGGTTTGATATATATATGTAAAATTAGACAAATTCAAATATGTACAGGGAAACATGTTTATGTCACATTATTGTGTGAGCTCAGTTCTACATAACATTGTATCAAGATCTTGTAACTTCTGTGTGATGGGCAGTAGTGGTCAGTGGAATATACATTGTATGTAGTGATGGGCAGTAGTTGTCAGTGGAATATGATATGTACTATGTAGTGTGATGGGAAGTAGTGGTCAGTAGTTGTCAGTGGAATATGATCTGTATAGGGCCGGGCGGATGTAGGAATGTGATGTGTAGTACTAGTAGGATGGGTAGACATGTAGATCTGTCTCCAGCACAGCTGCTATTACTGGTATCAGCTGGAATGTAGCCAGGACTGGCTGGGATTACAGCACAGTGCAATTTGACCTACCTGACTTACTATAATACACAACACCTTGAATGAAGCAAACTTAGAAAATTCATCTAACTATCCTTATTGTGGGGAAAGGAAAGGAATGTATAAAGACCCTCTACCCATATGTTTAATCACTGGCTATTAGGTATGAAACATTTAACAATTTTATAATATCAAATACATTTGAGATACTCAGCAATACCATTTATTAATATATTAATAGGCCTACTGTTATTATAAGTTATAACAGCAACATTAAGTCCCATGATTCTTTTACACACATTATTTTTAAAAAGGTTTGTGTGGAACTCCAGTAAGAATACAAATAACATCAGATATTTGTTTGTTATTTAATCTGCATGAGACATTATTTATGTTAGATTATGACATGAGGCCGCTGCTGCAAACACAGGGTTACGTGTGATTATGCACTGTGTGCAAGTATCCATCATTTAGAATGAAATTAATCACCGATAAGAATGACTGATAACCGATTTCAAGTTTCTGGATGATCTACCTCTACACAAAGTAGATTACATCAACTAACATGCTTAAATTATACGCTTCCACTTGCCAAATTCATCAACTACATACTGACAAATAATTGTTTAATCTTTCAAAATAATTCTTTGTAAATAAAAGACTGTATTTTTTAATTTGAAATTTTATGGATAATTTGAAATTCGCTTAGCTTGAGCCAGAAATGATGCAAATTGACAGAAAAATGGATACTGGCCAGTGTCTGAATAAAAATTTGAAGATGCCCTGGGTTATCATAATGCCTGACGCACGTTTCCTGGATCTGCTAGTCAGCTGTACAGATACTGCAACTGATAGCAGGATGTGCTGAAGGCAAAACCCTTTTGCGAACACACCAGGAAAATATTTCTAACAGGTGAGAAAGGTGTGGAACAGGTGTGACTTCAGTTATCAATCCTCACAACATCACCCATGGACGCCATGCAAAAACAAAGGAAACTGAAGACGTTACACACCTGTTGATTCAATTTGTGATGGTCAGAATTTAGTCTTCATTCTGACATCAGCAGCTAGATTGACTGAACAATTTGTAACCAGTAAAGCTTCTATTCAGGGATATAAAAAAATGTTGGTCTAGGATTTATGGCTGTTACTATCAGTACTAACAATGAATATAAAGAATTGTTAATTTGAGAACAAAAAAAAAAGTAAAACAGTCCATGGATAAGATAGCATGTTTTAATACACAACTGGACAAATAGGTTTATAGCAATAGATTTTCTTCTGAATACAGTCAAACCTGTCTCGGTTATCAGAGGTGTCCAGTTTTGAGGAGTTGGAGATTTACACTAAATGGATATATTGGGAGCTGTTTGTCCAGTTTAGAGGGGATTCTACTTTAGTCTGGTGTAGAGGGTTTCACTGTATTATTACTAAATTCAGAAATAGCGTGCCGTCCCTGGTGTTCTATACATGCCTTAAAAAACTTAGGCAAGACTATCACCAGTAACAGATGACACGAACAAATACAATATTTCATCCACAACTAAAATGGTCACTAAAATGAAGATAACGAAATAAATAAAAAGGTAGGATTCACCTAGTTGAATAAAAAAACATTAACACAGAAACCATAAAGCATAAAAAAGATATCAATGTTATTGTCCTCCAGACATGGTCATTACTTTCGAGACAGAGTAAACAATGTTTGAGTTTGCTATATATTAACCCACATTCCTGCACAAAGAAACATTTATAAACATAACATTCACCAAGATAGCAAATCTCTTGTTCTTGTGTCAACCTTATCCAGATTACTTTCACATTCGTTGCTAAGGTTACTAAAGATAAAAAATGTTTTAAGTGTATAAAAACACATTTAAGAAGAAACAAAACCACAAGACAATGATTTATCTGTTATTCTAAGCAGGATTTTATTTATTTAGTAAAGAAAATCCTTATTTTGCAATACCTTGATATTTGATTAAACAAGAAATTTGTTTAAAAAAACATAGCTTGTAACACTGGAATTCTAAGCAGGATTTTATTTATTTAGTAAAGAAAATCCTTATTTTGCAATACCTTGATATTTGATTAAATAAGAAATTTGTTTAAAAAAACATAGCTTGTAACACTGGAATTAGATTTCTGTGATCTGTTATGGAATAGTACCGTAAGGACAAGGAATGACTTAAGGAAATTTAGTAAATTGATAGTTATGAAATTAGGCATTGTCAATGCTACTCTTTTAAAAAAGGGTAACAGTTACAAAGAATGCAAGGATAAATCTATGAATAATCTCAGTATTTGCCCAGCCGCCTACTCTCCCAGAATCTGCTATTTATAACAGCCTGCCTCTGAATGTGGATGTTAAACAACATGACCTGACTAATTTCCCAATAATAGTAGAAAAAATAATCTGGCATGACAGAATGGAACAAGAACAATGCAGGGAAATGGTATTATTGACTTTTCATTAAGACTTGTTGACAACGTCCATGCTGTTGTATATTTACTAACATAACAATCATGGTACTACCCATAATGCTACTGGACAGGAATTAATCAGTATCACCTTGATCTCTGTATACATGTATATAAATAAAACTGTGCCATGTGTTGTTTTATAGCTGATTGTTATTGATGTACATGCATTTCAATACAACAAACATGGCATTTACATTATTGTGTTGACAGTGAAAACTTGGGCATGTCCATTCATGTACAATGGTTATCTTTAATCAAACAAAGTTTGTGGTCAAGCTCGCCATGAGGCAAAGAAAAATAGATTTGTTATTTCCTTCCGTTATCTTCTTCTCCTTCAATTCCCTTCTATTCCTCTCAATTCCCTTCTATTCCTCTCCCTCAATTCACTTCTATTCCTCTCCCCTCAATTCCCTTCTATTCCTCTCCCCTCTTCCTTCTATTCCTCTCCCCTAAATTCCCTTCTGTTCCTCTCCCCTCAATTCCCTTCTATTCCTCTCCCCTCAATTCCCTTCTTGCTTCTATTCCCCTCCACTCAATTCCCTTCTATTCCTCTCCCCTCACTTTCTTTCACATGTCATGTCGTTTAACATCTACATTCAGAGCCAGGCTGTTATAGCAGATGCCTCCAGGGTGTTGTTTATGGTTCAAGCCATCTACTGCTTCATGGACCTCCTTTCCCCATTTTTCTTTTCCGTTATACATGTTCAGACAATGTATTTTCTGTGTTTTGAATAACTTAATGGAAAGATAAAATCCTGTCACTGCATGCTCAGACAAAATATCTTATGAAGGAGTAAGTAGCGTAATATCACCCAGCCAAACATGTTTGCACCATTTACAATGTGGACCAAACCTTTCTCCGATATTTTATTATTCATAATGTCTGGTCAAATATTGAAATGGGAACACATTATAGACATTATAAAATACCTTTTACAAGTATGTTCTTTATATTTGCCATGCTATACCAGAACTATTTGTTCAATGTGTACTGGGATATCATCAAAAAAGTATTGTCCATTAGGTTTCATGAGGTTGTTAGGGAATTCACACTGGCATGAAATAGTGGATATAATTAATATCCATTAAGTTCTCTCATGTGATACTGATAGCTTATATTTGCTTTATCATGGTGGCTTGGTAATGTGGAATTAATGTTATTTGATGGGGATTCTCAAAAGGGGACAAAATGGTTTAAATCAATTTTGATATTTGATTGAAGTAGACATATTGTTTACTGAGAATGAGATGAAATAAATATGGGTGTTGTCTTAGCACATGCATTTGAAACACATTTATCACATTTCATTCTGAAGTAATTCATGTTTAAAAAAATTTGAAGACCGATGAAACAGGAATTCCTTCGCAACAAAAACCCTGATATGATGTCAGTGATAAAGTGAGATATTTTTTCACATATCTGATTTAACAACATTGCCCACCACAATGGAATGCTTACAAATCTGACTTTATCCCATAATCCACTTATCAAACAGTGGTAACAAAACATGTGACCTTTACACCATCAGTAAACAAGCCTCAAACAAAATCAGCCCGGATTCCAACTGTCGTACAAACAATCCAGGACGCAACTTCTTTTACAATGATTTCTACTGATTTTACTGGTCCACCACCGACAGGTATCGGTTTAACCCAGGTAGGAGATAATCTCTGTGGTCAATTCCCTCACAGCTGAGTTGTCAATAGACTGAAAGGGATGGATAAACAGACAGCCTCATATAAATTTACATGAATCGCTTTAGGACTGAAACTGAATCTTGGCTGACAAAATGGACAGGTGATCAGTCAGTAGAGATATAGAAAGGGAGGTGAAGAAGATAGCATCTCTGGTAGTTTCAGTTTACGTTTGAAATGACCCTGTCCTTTTTCTTTTTTCTCAGTAACAAGTTCATTATTTGTTAGTCGTTGGGGACAGAGATGTCTAGGTTATATCTTACCATAGGCATAGGTGATTTAGAAAAATATAGTATCTCGATTGTTATGTTGAAATTATTATCCTTTTTTTTCCTACTAAGTTAACAAGTTTATCATTTGCATTTGGATTGATTAATGATGGCATTTTCATGGCTTGCTGCTGACTGAAAAAGAAATTATGGTATGCAGAATCAACAGGGTTTTTTATTTCATAATTTACATGTACAATATCTTTCATGCCCATTGATGATGATTAAAACTAGTAATGATGTGTTGTTAGGCATTTCTTTTCACTGACAAACATCTAATATGTGAAACTGCCAATGTGACAAAAATACTTGTTTATATAATTAATCATTTATTCATCATTAATATACATGTACATGTATCAAGAACATGTAACTGATACGTGAAATTTACTCCACAATTTTCTGTCAAAAATTGATACATTTTCCCCCTTGGCACTCAAGCTGATACACATACATGTAGCAATAATGTTATCACAAATTTCATAACTGGCCCTAAGCCAATAACATCAAATCTAAAAGTCCATACAAATTGCCAGTCGATACAAATAACGATATGCATTTACGGACCAAAATCAATACGACTATGGTCAATTACTTGCATCAAAAGCCTTGAATCGCCAACAATCATCTGCAATCAACCACAGGGAGGAGACATACAGTGAAGAACTACGCTTATTTTGACCCATCTCTAAATGATCAACAGATCATGAAATATGCATGCTATATACATGTATATGAACAACTATTTTCATTAACTCAATCCATACAAGAAAATGATTTTGCTTCAGAATATATTCAGCAATGTGGAGAGTTCTGTGTACACAATTTTGACTTACAGCAGAGCAGAGCTTGATGAAAATCAATAAAGGAAATATACACCCATGTACAAATAAATGAATGTAACTTTTGATGGATGAATATTGGAGAAATGTGGAAACATTAGCCGGAAAGGCTGGTCAAGCCGACATGAGCAAAATGATAACTGATGTTGATATGTATGTATGCGTAGGTGTACAGAAGAAATCAATATTAAACAAACATCTAGTATTTTATGAAAAAGTAATCAAATATAATTTATAAAGCATATGGGAGATTAATATGACTTAATTTTGGCTCCAGATTGTATAATACACTGATACAAACAAGTATAAAAATAGTGTTATTCATACTTTAATTTACTTCTTGATCCTAACATCCTAAGATCAAGTTACATGACATGTTCAACCAAGCTTAAAAAACAAAACACAGTCACTTTAAAATGAATCATATCTCAATTACATGTAAGGTACACATAAACAAGAATATCCTGTATTAGTAACAGAGGTTATCGGTTCAAACATGAAGAGGGCTGAATAAAAACCGGGTATGTTAAGGTTATCGGTTCAAGGAAGCATATGGCTGAATATAAACCTGATATGTTTAAGAAAACTGGCTGGAAAAATTAGGTATGGTAGGCAGAAAGGTTTTTTTTATAATATTTTTAAAATCACATATGTGCATGTAATGTCAGCTTCCTGAAAACATTATTTTAGTTTACTTTGGGCTATACAAATCAGCTGAATCACACTGATTATGTTATTAGATTACATATCAAAATGGTTTTATTATGTGAAAAGTTTATTTACAAAGCACAATAATTATGTACCAGAACAATGTTTGAGTTACCAATATAAAATTGCCAATGGCTATACACAATAATACAATGTATGACAACACACTGTTTTGTCACAATGCAATATAAACATGTTTAATTGAATGTCAAAACTACTTATTATTCCAAAGTGCAAGGTTAAATGTAGTATGACAAAAAAAAATCTAAATCATATGTTTTGGAAATGAACTCTTCATATACCGTATATATAACTACAAAACAGAATAACTCATGTTACTTTGTTAGTAACACTATAATTACAACAAGAAACTTGTCATGGATACAGGCAGTAATCTGTTGAGGCAAACCAAGTGTATTACATGTACAATGAACTCCTCAACATGGTTTCGTAATTGGCAGTCAATCACAGGTATTAGATGACTGATGAACTGCTGATGCCCTGGAGGCTGGTCACCAGACCACATTATCACAGGTTAAAAGTGATGGCATCATCCAATAATTGGCCATGATGTCACCGCTTAATGGTTTGTTTGCGTCACCTAATCACTGACTAATAAAAGGGGTTGCTCATGAAGAGCTTCAAGCCAAAAAGAGGCAATAGAAGCAATAGCTTACACTAGGAATACTTGGAACTCCTCGCAGCAATGTGTGTGATTAATCATCCATTAGACATCTTATGTAAGTGTGTACAATACAATGTGTGAAATGAGCCAGCAGGTTGTAGACAGGCCATTACAGTGTGGCTGGATACATCCATTAATGCACATGATTGGTATTGAACCATTGATTGGAATGTTCTTATGAAATCTATACAGAGGACTGTCTAAACCAGATTCACTTGGGACCAACAAAATATGCCTGTTTAAACAGAGTGCTGATATAGACAGATTTCATCCAGTGTTATGGAGTTGGATTGGACTGAAATCATGCTGTTTTACACAGAAATCTGGATTAGACAAATGTTGATTTAGGTAGTCCACTGTATTAGGCAAAGTTTCTTTCTACCCATCTTCCAGTGCCTTTGTTTATAAAACCAAAAAATGGATAAGTGTAAACAAAATAAAGATTTGAGGCTGGGTCAGAGAAAAAATACATGGTATTAAAAAAGAATCTTTAATTTTTAAGTTTATCTTCTTAATATTCTAAAAAATCTATAAGATAATAAACATGTAGGTTAATTTAATTTTTATGTAAAAAACTACAAATTTTTAATATAATCTGTATAAAACCAGAAAAAAGTTGCAAAAACCCACACTTTAAAATTGATATTTATAAAACCTGGGTATTAAAATTTATGTTAAGGACATCAAACTGAATACACTGAGTGGAACCAATGATGGCTATCTCTGCAGATAATATCCTTTGAACTTAGTTATAGTTTTATCAATACTGATTAATGATCATAATAATCCATGATCAGCATTTGACAGTTGCAAATTACAAAGTGACAAATAATATCCTATTTCTGTTAAGACTGTCATCCCATTGTTTATTCTCTATAGCCATGCTATCACTCAATTACACTGGTAATTTGACAAGTTTTCTAGTTATAATTTGATCTTCTATTTTACTAATCTCGGCCTGATTAATATGGATCTTGGCTTTTCAGAAACCAAACAAAAAACTTAACTCAGGGCTCGAATTTAACAGTGGCAAATTGCGGTAGTTTAAGTCAAAATTGCTGTCGATGAAAAAAAAAAATTGCTGTGGGTTCCATATTCTTAAATTCGAGCACTGGAATTTATCAAAGTTTTGTAGTCATACGATGAAGACTGGGATATTACTTCACTGATGTCATAAACATGTTACCTGACTGATACACTTAATTCTTAACTCTTATCTGAGTTTAACAAATTGATGGAGACAGTTTTTCTTTCCTGTGTATCCTCGTACAAAGGAAAACCGTACTACTATGATGGACTGACTTGAGTGCATTTTGGCTGGAATTTATTTTTAGTGGACTTCCTTAAGAAAACACTGTTGTCGTGTCAACGATTGAACATGTAGACATTAAAAAGTACACAAAATTAAAATAGTACGGTTTTCATTTAGTAAGGTTTTCAATTGTTGACGATATGTTATTTCACCAACTGCTATTCTGTTTCTAAATTAAGATAATTTGTGAAAACAGAAAGAACTTAAGATAGGCAATCATTTAATAGTTTGGATTATATTACATTTGATTATTTGCAAGAAGTTAGAACAAAAAAAGTGGCATTAATTGGTTTATAGCTCTGTTTGATCATATTCTGAAATAATTAATACGTATTGTATGTAAATCTTTAAGAAATGACCACATTTAATCTAAATTATCTCACAGAAGACAATATATGTTAACAGCAGGACAAATAAAACAGCCGTCTGCTACTCAAGTTGGATAGCATGTGACAGATAATTGCTCAAAGTGCTGACAAGACAAGATATTAAACTGAGCTTGTGATACACTTGTGATACAGATGTGTGGCTGGATTTCATGCACACAGACTTATCACCTGACTACCAGTTGAGCAGGATTATGGAGATGGGAGGAGATGACCGTTATCTAGAAGCTACAGAAGAGGATCTTCAAGTTCGGACTTCCTTTGATAACTTTGATGTGGAAACTTCTGCCCTCTTGGTAGGATGAAGTACACCAAATGAAATGTATTTACATCTGCTCTCTGTCAGCTCTGTCATACATACCTAGTTTTATTATACATACAAATCTTTTTTTATTTACCTTACAAGTCAATGACTCCATGGACCCCGAGGACCCAAAATTAAACATAAAAATTTATTCTGTACAATTATACTTAAAATTTTATATTAAAGTGGCAGTGTCTGGTTTTAAA
>JAUTWP010125491.1:0-11493 GCA_033042655.1 Cyathermia naticoides
TGACAGGACCAAAACTTGAGTTCGAAAGAAGGCATATATTCGACCCAGGACGAATTCGACCGATCAATACGTAATATAACGGTTTAATTAACAGAAAATTCGGGATTTTGTTTTTGGTTCGAGCGATGTCAAGTGTTCGACCCATCAGCGTTCCAGCCAACGAGATTCAACTGTATTCAAATTAGATGTTCTTACCTCACCAGTTGCCTCCCGCATTTTCCGACATCTAAAATGTGATAACCTGTTCAACTTTTTCAAAACAATAAATTGAAGACTGGCATCAATTCGTTTGCTATCCATTTCAGAGGAATTCTGAAAAACAAAATAATGTCACCATATTAGTATTTAATAAGTATTCAAATGAATAGTGACTGTCATAATAACATTGTCCTTTTTTCAGTGAAACACAATAAAACTGAACTCTAAAATATATTCGAAGACTGAAAATCACCAAATATATTTTTTACGATTTCATGAAATTAAGGCAATGATAATATTAATATGAAAAATGCAAGTCCATGTTGTTCGCATTAATAATACAAGGCATTTATTTCAATGTTGAGTATCGCATGAAAAATAATGTTGTCTAAAATAAACATTGTAGCAAAAACATTAGATAAAAAAATGTGCTGCGATATCGTTGACTGGACATCAAAAGGTACACAGACAAATGCTGAACATATGAAAAGTAACATTATGAAGGTAGGCCACTTGCAGGTCGCATTTTAGTCTGCCTACTGTCACTCGCATTAATTTAGGGACACATTAATTTCATGATCTACAGTATATGTTGTTTTAAACAAATTATGAAACTATTAAATTATTCAAACAATTTTACAATTTGTTCAATGTTTACATTTACCATGCTATCATTATTATAATTTGAAATATTCAACCATTTTAATTTCCTTGAAAAAAAATTGTGAAGTATTTTCTAAGTTGTGCGTTTTCAACTTTTCATAGTCTTTAAGTATATTATATATAAAAGGAAATTTAGCAAATACAATTGATTTGCATACTGTATAATGTATTGCTATATTTTTTTTTATTAGTATCTTATATACGTATCATCCCACAAAGGGGATAACACATACCACAACCTTTGTCCATTTGTACAGCACAGATTTGGTAGAGAAAAAAGAATAGTTCAACCAGAGATTCAATCTTTCGACACAATAACCTCAGGTGAGTGCTCTACTGATCGAGTTAGATCCCACCCCAGGCCTCGAATTTAATGACAATTATACAATTGTTTTATCTTCCTTACTGTGGGAGAAAAAAAAAACGGATGCTAAGTTACCATTGAATTAATATTTCTTAATTGTTTAATGTTTATATATTTTATAATATAACCAAAATCTTTAATTTTTGGCTTATTCCAGAAAATAGACATATTTTTTGACGATCTCTATTTTAAGATGTTTGATTCATTCACAGAATAATTTTGACATGCTAGTACTTTGACAAAAATATTAAAAAATACACCAACATAACTCCTTTATTGTGTTTCATTGTTGTTTAAGTCAAGTTTTAACAAATTGAAATAGGCTGAATTAAAATTGCCGTCAGTGAGCCTTTCAGTTACAAATTCTTAAATTTGAGCACACCCCATTAGAAAATTTATGTATAATACTTATCCTTTCCCACTGATGACACACATTATAAACATATTCCTTATCTCTTGTATGTGATAAAACCGCAAACATTTAATTATTTCTTTATCACAATCACACCCAATAGCTGATTGTTTTTTTAGTACTGGGTGTTATTAAACAAATAATTCTTATTTGATCTAAAACTGAATCATATAATCCTGCACTTACACCATCATTTTTTGACTTGAGTTGTCTGATATCTACAATTGACTGGCGGATATTACCGCATGCCGTTTTAAAGATATCCAGATCCTTCTCAGGGTTTCTTGTTGCAACTTCTTCTTCTTCTGCCTGGAACTGCGAAATATGAAATTCCTACAAAAGAAAGACCTTTATATTCCTTTAAATTTTATGACAAGTGTTTCCGATATACAATAGGAGAAAACATAGTGATGTCATATGTTGTTATCACGTGGTACCGCACAGACATTCGGTAGGCAAGATGCAGTGTTGTTATGATTATGAGAACAGGTGAATGAGAAAGTTATTTATTTATTGCTTCATCCATGTAGATTGGTTTAAAGAAATTAATTCAAGGTAATTTCATGTAAGGTTGTTGGCTACACAAATTAATTTAGAAAAAATGTATAATTAAATTCCATAGAATTTTATTGGAAGTGGTGACAGCGGAACAGATGAAGGAAATGGCTTCAAGTTCCAAGTCATTTACAGAAAGCAATGGATGGACCCCTTCCCACTGCGGAGATCGTGTTTGTGCAGTTAATTTTATATCAGGTTTGTTGTATGCTATACATTCTTAATTTCTGTTTTATAAAGTTAAAACATTAAAAAAAAAATCCTGTCTTTCTCAGTAACATGTTATATCAATGGAACCAGTCTCAATTATCAAAGAAGAAATACAGAATTAATGTTGTATTTCTAGGGCCATATTAATATTGTTAGGTCCATTTTGACTACGATCTTGTCGAAAGGAAGTTGTTTTTGATTGGTTACTAACTATAGCAGGTGACCGCCATGTATGAACTGTTTAACGTGAGCATGTGAATGAGTGGAATTTTTTTTATAGACACTTCTGTGAGTGATGTTTGGTGAAAGATGGCAGTTGTTTACAAGAAAAAAACATTACAGAATCGATTAGTACCCGTGTTTGGAAGGAGTTCTCAAAACAGGTGAGAAAATTCAGTGCAATCATTTTGCATGCGCAATAGACACAAATTAACATTTACTACTTTCTGTCCTTGTAAACAGATAAGCGTAGATCGCAGATTTCGTGAAATATACAAATTGAAATTTCAGTGCTAGTATAATTACGGTAGTAAATGTAGCAGACGTTGCTTCCTCATAAGTACTGAAATTTTTGTTTGAGTGTTTTTTAATGATGGTGCATTTTACAAAAAGTGTCACAAAGGTAAAACAACATAAAATTACAGATATAGATGTCATTCTTACGCACTGAGTTTTACTCGAAGAATTTTTGTATGACTTGATGTCTATTTATATCGCGATAAATATTGAATAAAATGGATGTTTGAAAACTAATGATCGGACGATAGATGTGTAAAATACTTTTACAGGGACAGAAATATTCGGTCTAGTTTCTATTAAGATAATCATAATGGTTCCAAGATAATGAGCATTGATAAAGAAAAATGGGCGAAAAATGCAAACATAATGATCATATTTATTTAATATTATTGTTTTTACAGTCATAATTGAAATAATGAGAAATGAGATCATTATAATCATCATGAGACTGAGTCAAACTCAAACACTGTCACTAAAGTAAAAGTTCTAAACACTAAAACTAGTAAAAGTAAAACAGTCACTGAGTCAGCGAGATGTTGAAAAACACTTATTTACCCGCGACACATTGTCTGCAAATTTTGCCTTCTTAGTCTCTATTATAGATTGAGAAGCATCAGCTTTAAGAATTCTCTTTTTCTTCTTTTCTTTCTCCCCATCTTTGATAATCGGATTAGACATTTTTGGTTGATTTCTAAACTTAGAATAATTACGATTGGTACTCTACGGTAATGACTGATATCAATTTCCGTGGTCCGCCGTAAACATTGATTTCCTCCGTTTTATTTTGAGCACTTATCAAAATAGATTTTTACTAGTATTTTTTTTTAAAGTTTATTAAAATTTTGTTCTCCATTCTTCTATGCCATGCCCCTGTAGTCTCCATCGAATCTACAGACAAGCTCAGCTGCTCAAAGACATGGACCACAATCATCTTCGGAGACACAGTAGCAGATTTAAAAATTAAATAAGGGGTGGCTGCTTAGGTCATGATGATAGGGTTGACTGCGAGTAAAATCATAAAACATGTTTAGAATGAACGTGAAAAAGAAATTATTCAGGAAGGGAGTGTGTGACTATCCACCCTATTCACTCCCCCTGGATCCGCCACTGAGATATGATATAGTCAGGAAGATAGGAAAAACCTAGACAAGACCCTGCCCCAACATCTAGTTCCTCCGGTAAATAATAAATATCACAAGTTTTTTAGATTCGGACTTTAAACTTCGCGTAACCTATCTATTTATATCTTTTTCGATTTCCTTGAAAGCAACCATCAAAATTCAAAATTATGAATAGTCTGAATCAACTTTACTTTTGGGAAAACATGTGATCAAAATTCGCTAAATTTTTTGGCTGAGCATCCACATTTTATTATTCGCGATATGTGCTAATCTTCTAAATCAATTAAAATCCATAGCTCGCTTCAAATCTGCCCTCCCCCTTACATTTAATACATAATTTATAATTATTGTAAATATTTTTTATAAACTGCCATAAAATAAACTTTTTAGTTTTTGGAGATCACACATAATATATAAGATAAATATTTTACACACCGTCATGAAGATGACACACCGTAAGAGCAGTTAAATTATGATTTATAATTATTTTTTGTAATAATGAACTTTAAAAAGTATCACACAAAGCGAAGTTAATTCATTAATTCATTTATTCATCCATTACTTCTTTTAAAAAGAGGCCTATTTAAATTTAAAAAAAAAGTAAATTATGTTTAAAATATTTTATGAAATAATAATTAAAACAATAATAAGTTGTACATAAACATTATGATTATAACTTTAAAAAAATTTGTAATCAAATAAAATAATAAAAAACAATAATAAGTTGTGCAGAATTTCTCGTCATGTGATCATTTTATTGTAAAAATGTCTGTGTGCAAATTAAATGTCGCCTAGGGTTACATAGTTTGCCACGTCGACAGGATCTTGTCAGTCAAAGGTATTTTCCAAGGACACATTATAGTGTATTATTATCTATTTTTAGACAATTGCATCATCCCTTTTAACCAATCACAGGATGGAATTGCTCCTACGTCATCAGCAATCTATCCAATAAACACAGGCCACATCAGCACAGCTAGTAAATACACTATGGAAAGAAACAAGAAAACATGAAACGTAACAGATAGTGAAGAGAATATATCAAAATCCCTACTTTTAATCTAAAAATTGATCGGAAACGTATAAGGACTTCGAAAATGGTTTCTGTAAAACCCAAGACCATCATCATAACATCGATGCAGAGGAAACAAGCTGTGCTGTCAATTCCACATTCAGTCACCATTTCGGTGGCAAATCATTCTGACATTATGGACGAATATGAGCAGCCTCGAAAAAGAAGACGTCTTACAAACCTTTCAGCAGAAGAGAAAATGCTTAGGAGGTATATTAGTCTTCTGTCACTTGGACGAATTATAATTTGCCAAACAGAAAGTGCAAGCAATCGAAAATCGTGCTACCATCGAAAGTCGTGCTATTTTATTTAGTTTTTTTATTGGATATTTTTAGGTGTTTGTAGAAAATAAATAGTATTGCATTACTATATTTCATTGCTAGCACTGGCTCAACTTTCATATTAAGTTTTTTTTCTTCTAAATTAACATTATCTTGTGTCAAACTGACATTAATCTTAATAATTATTTAGTGGTTTTCCTTTCCTTTTAAACAAAATAAATGTAATATTTTACTTGTCATTATAGTTATAAAACGTAGAAATTATGTAAACTTTAAGATTAGCTGCAAATCCATGATATTAAAAAGGGTGGGGCACTTATTTAGTTACCTCTAGTCTAGACCAATTCTATTGAATTTCAGATAATTTTATTTAACCAATCATTTATTTTTTCTTCAGAAAATTAAAGAACAGAGTTGCCGCACAGACAGCCAGAGACAGAAAAAAAGCTCAAATGTCTGATTTGGAAATAAAGCTGGCCGTGATGGAGGCGGAAAACAAGAAACTCCAGAAAGAGAACATGGCGCTCCGAACCCAATCTGGTTGTCTGGCCCAGGAGAACACTGAGCTGAAGAAGCGGCTCAGTGGCGGGGAGTCCAGTCGTGTGCTGTCCAGTCGGACAGAGTCTGAATCTAACAGGTCTGCAGCATCTGCTGTTCCTCTGCCGAAGGAACAGATTCTGGCTCTGTCTGGCTGGATGACACAATTCACAGCCTTTGCCCTGACTCTCAGGTATTTATAATAGAATACACCTTTTAAGTAAAGTTCGTTTTATTTAAATTTGCCTTTAGAGCAAATTGATTTTTTTTTATCTTATCCTCAACTATTGGACATGGTCATTTTGACACTTTTCTTCATAGGAATATGCTGCTGTCACATAAGCTACTGTTTCTGATAGTGATAAGCAGCAAGTGTTCTTTTATATGCACTCCCACAGACAGCATATACCATGAGCTTTGATGAACCAGTTGAGAACGGAAAATATTACAACAGTAAACATTTTAAGAAGTGTTCAGTTGAAGTCGTCATTTTGTTTCCTGCAATAGAACAAATTAAATTTAAAAATATTTTGACCTTTTCTTTTTTCTGATGTCAACCTTTAACTTGTTGCAAAAATAAATGACCTTCAAAAATGTTAATCTACAAATTAAACTGAGGGATGGAATTGGTGGGGGAGGGTTTTTTAAAATAATGTTTTTCTTTGCATAAAAAATTTGTTAAGATGGTAAAGTTATACAGTGACTGCCGTTTGAAAGTCGCGATTATGTGCATGCTCACACAGAGCCGTAAAACATTGCTAGCGGTGTGAAGAAATACCCACCTTATCAAATTTGAGAGATGAAATTTTCATGTTTTCATTGGTGCTAATATTGCATGTGACCAATGAAAACCCACTTTTAGAACCTATTGAACACACGTTTGAATAATGGCACATTTGACCCAAATTGCAACAGAGTTACTTCCCTTATATATTTAATTTTCAAGATCCTTCCGGCTTGCACATGCATGTTCAGTAAAAGTTGCAAACTTTCGTTTTCTCATCTTGTTTAACATGTAAGTTACGGGATCAATAGCGATTTATATTTTATAGAAAATAAAAGTAATAATGATTTATTCAAGTTGATGATAGCCACTGATTGCAATTTTCAGTTGAAATACGAGTAGGCTAAATTGCATTTTAGTTGATTCAAACATTCTTTAGCAAATGCCACATACCGTGTAAACAGCATGACCTTGAACATAGCAGATGACAGTTCTTGGTTTATCAATACATAGTATATATTTTTTCAATTTTTTTTTCAATGCCCTATTAATTTTCAGCCAGTGAACAGCTATTGATTAAAACCATTTTATTGTTATATACATGTATTACCAGTGGCGATTACATTTTAACAATTAAGGTATGCAAATTTCTCGAAGAGCTATCCCCTAAACATTTTTTAGAAGAGCTTTTTTCAGCTCTTGAAGATTTTACAAGTTTTCGTCAGTCACTGTAAATATCAACATTGATTAATTTAAAGTCTGACTCTTGAGTGATGTAAAAATGTTTAAAATGCTTTTTTTTGTTAATTTTCAGTCTGATGTATTATTTGGGTTGTTGGAACAGCTCAACGATGAAACAGTCGAGCTCGAGCCGGAAGAGGAAACAATTGCAGCCAATGCGATGGATTCTTCCAGAACCAAGCAACAGTCTGAGCCTCAAGTGGTGGGGCCCACAACAACAGAGTTGGAATCCCTCAATGAACTTATAAAGTTTGATCACATCTACTACAAGGCACCTTGTGTTACAAAGGAGACCTCTCCTGAAAAATATCAAACACAAATTAGTTGTGAAAATGTGGTTAGCATACCAGACTCGAATGTTATCAGCAGTTCGTCATCAGAAAAATCAAGTTCCAACACAAATGTTCCAACATTAGAGCTTGAGGAGCTTCCCAAGAGCTTTCAGTTATTGGAAGAACTCCAGGACTTGTTTCAGCAGGAGGATCTCCTCAGTAACACTGATATGTCATGTGCTGACTTTATTTCACAAGAAACACAGAGTCCAGATGCATGTAAAGATACATGTACGTCTTCAAATGAAAGGAAACTTTCCGTTTCTTCAGACAGTGCATATTCCTCGGACATTGATATTGTTGATTTGACCATGGAGGCAAATTCACCATTTCAGTCTTTCGATATCAGTGATGCAAATTCTCCTCTGAGCAATATCTCTTCACCTCTCAGTGACGAACCATGGGAAGATGACTTCACAGACCTATTTCCTGCTTTGATCTAAATGTGTTCAACACTTGACAACCAGTTTCAGGTTGACTCTATACTTTGAAAATCTTGATGCTCTTTAAAATGAGTTCAAGACTAACAACCAAGTAAAGTTCAGGTTGACTTTATACTTTGAAAATCTTGATGCTCTTCAAAATGAGTTCAAAACTAACAACCAAGTAAAGTTTAGGTTGACTTTATGCTTTAAAGCTCTTCAAAGTGCGTTCAAGGACATGTGAGCAGATTTACATTTCCACTGTGTTCATCTGATAAATTAACATAACTTATTTGTGGTCGAGGAATTGTACATAATGTAATTTATTACTGATCACAAGTGTCAGTGATGTATTTTCTGTGAAATAAATAGATAGTGCAAAATGTGATAGTCGTGTATTTGGTAGAGAGAATGAATAAATCTTTATACGTTATTTTAGATGGTGATAAAATGTAATAAAAAGAAAAAAGCTGTATTTATAGAGTAGCCTATGTGGCGGCAGCGGATTTCCTCTGAAAAAAGGTATCCAAATTACCATATGAATAGCCGCTGATAAGATAAAAATCAATGTGATCCAGTAGCGTCGTTAAATAAAATAACTTTAAAGTTCACGTTCATAGAAATGCAATAATTGGAACACAAATGTTGAATTCTGTCCATATAAGGCTGCAACAATCATAACTACAAACAAATACAACTTTCTTTTAACTTTGTAATTGCGAATTATTGCGAGTTGGTATTTTTGTGGGTTTATTGTAAAAAAAAGAGTAGTTTGTTTTATTTAAATTTTAATATAATATAAAACATTGATTTTTTATTTTATCGGCTATTTGAACGTAAAAAATATGGTCATTCTGACACACAATTTTAGAGAAAATCTGCTGTAGCCACATAGGCTACTCTTCTACGAAGGGAAGCAATGGATCTTTTATTTACGCTTCCCACAGACAGGATAGCACAAACCATGGCATTTGTTTAAACAGTTATGGATCACTGGTCGGTGCAAGTGGTTTACACATACCCTTTGAGCCTTGCGGAGCATTCACTCGAGGGTTTGGAGTCGGTATCTGGATTAAATATCCCATGCCCCGAATGGGATCCGAACTCAGTACCTACCAGCCTTATATTATGACAGACAGCTTAGGCTATTGCGTGTATCGATTCTAGAAACCCAGCAAATGACGCCTTTCTTACGTTTTTCTGCCACCCAATGGTCCATAACTGGTTCATCAAAGGTCGTGGTATGTGCTGTCCTGTCTCAGTCTGTGGGAAAGTGCATATAAAAAAACCTTATCGGTAAGACTAGCCTATGTGGCGGCAGCGAATTTTCTCTAAAAATAATTGTCAGAATGACCAATAGCCGATGATAAGATAAAAAAATAATCAATGTGCTCTAGTGGTGTCGTTAAATAAAACAAACTTGTCCAAACGCCATTCAAGAGAATCCGGGATCTGCGTTTGAAAAATACACGGTTGAAAGGAACAAACAAATATACCAAAAACAAATATTTTATTTAAAAACGCACTAAACAATTTAGATTACGGTTATATGTGATTGGATATATTGTAATTATGGACCACAGATATAATGAGAAAGGAATCCCGCCACACTAATCGTACCTAAAAATCAGCAATGGGTATGCACTGGTTGGAACGGAAAAAGTCTAATGCACTTTTCTATAAACAGGAGAGTACATTAGCCTGCCACGACCTTTGGTATACCAGTCGTACGGCACTGTTGGAACGGAAAAAAATGGGTCTTTTTTAAAATTACAAAATTGATATTTTTATTACAAAATGGGCTTTTTGTTATTACAAAATGTTTTTGTTTTTAAATTACAAACTAGGTACTTATTACAAAATGGTCCTTAACACACGTGTATACAGTAGCCTTGACGTGTGAAGATGCGATGCAGGTGGAAAACAAGAAACTGTATCACGAAAAACGACATGCACAATTGCAATTTTAATAAATGTGTATGTTTTAGTTAGGGCGTTTCTACAAAATCACCTTGCGAGTGTCAAAGGTCCTCTTCATGCTTTTTTTAATAAGTTGTTCTTATCATACTTATGTACATTTTCTCAGTAGGCCTCCTGTTTAAGTTCGTACCTCATCAACACTTGATGCACTGTTGAGTGGGCCTACCCCCGCGACTGCTTTACTGATACGGCAAGGTGTAGTGAAGTCCATGATGTATGACATTTGTATCCATGCGTGTACGCACACACGTACACGCACGCACATGCAGCATGATTGTACGAACACACACACGCACACACATGCGTGTACGCATACACACACACACACACACACGCATGCATAAAAATAAAACGAATATCAAATATGTAACTAGATTTATTTTAATCAATTGGGTAGCCTACAACGAAAACAAAATAAGTCAGTTGAAGGTATTAGAAACGTATTATTTCGGTTGTTTTAATTCCTTTCAAGGATTATAATTATGGAAAGTGTAGGCTATATAAAAACATGAACTTTCTGCAAATTACATAAGTTCAAAGTACAGATTAACCAACGTTTTTCTTAATAAAAAAAATAAATAAACATTGTCTTCAAGATATTCTTTAGCAATATTCGGCTAAAGCCGGTGCGCATGCGTAAACCGAAGCCGGTGTCGCAGTCTCATTTTGTATCGTGTTCATTTTCTATTGCGGATTTGCCGTGCTGAAATTGCAAATAGACGGTGGCGCTGTTTCTAACATTGTATATGATTGATATATTGTCTTCAATGTTGTAAAACTTTGAATTGAATTTGAATAATCATATAGCTTATGGCATGTACAAAATAAGCACGCTAAAAATCAGACCGTGAAGCCGGTTCTCCGATATGTACATTTATCTGGCGTGCACGTGAACAGTAATGTTTCCGGGTCTTGTCGGATTAGCGGAAAATGGCGAACTTTTCAAAAACTGACTGAGTTTGTTTTTGTTTCTCGATTATCATACTTAGGGCCTACTTGGTAGAGTTTGAGCACGCAAATTTCCAGATCGGTAAGTGAATAACCAATGTAGCCAATACATATCAGTTTATACCTGTAAATACGGTTCTAGCACGAGTGAAATTAGTTTGTCACGATCTTTAGCTGGTGTCACAAGAAATTTATTTTACGAGGGACTTAAACTTGATAATACATGGAAGTGAGTTTGATATTTTATTTATTATCCCAGCCTGAATATGCTTATTTTGCTTTTCATGGATAGGCCAGTCAAATTATAGTTGGACCCAGGACAAATTGCAATATTAATTATTCATGGTTTTTTTGGTTCCTTAGTGCCATCTATATGACATATTAAAAATATAATTTTTTATATTTTGTTGAACA
>JAUTWP010125602.1:0-11493 GCA_033042655.1 Cyathermia naticoides
TCAAGGATTATACTTATGGAAAGTGTATATACAATCATTAAATTTCTGCAAATTGTATACGTTCAAAATACAGATAAATCAAAGTGTGTCTTAATAAAAAATAAACATTTGCTTAAGCAAACTTTTCAAAAACTTACTTTGAGGGTTTTTTCCCTCGATTATCATACTTACGTGGTAGAGTTTGAGCACATACATTTTCAGTGAATAGCCGATGTAGTCAACAAACATTTATTTTATGTGTATTGGCACATTAGTTAATACCTGAAAATACGTTTCTTTTCCCATTAATATTAGTAGAAGAGGGTAAACACGCTACCGCCACACTGTGGCTACTTTTCTTTTGATACTGGAACTGGACAGATTTTTACCGTGCTTCCATCACTAAAACAATTTCAAGCACGCCTCTCCTGGGCACGATGTCTGACCTTGGCCAGACACCCTACCCAGGACGGGAATCTGTTGATGAGCAGCAAGGGTTATTGTATATGCAATTTCCCATATTATACAGGATAGCACAAACCATGACCTTTAGTTTAAACAATATGTATTTCCATTTGAGGTGGGATTGGTTAACAGGCTGCAAGCCTATATAAAGACCGCTCCCTACATTTTGAATAAAAGAACAAACAATAAAAAGATGACAGAACATAATGGTAGGTAATTAATGAAAGTAAGCTACAAAAAGGGAAAGTAATAAAGGTAGAGAAATGGAGCAGTGTTATAGTTTCAAAACGTTTTGTGCTTGCAATAAAATGATGTACAGATTTTAAAATGTCTATATTTTCCTGATAAGTTAATTGTAGATCGCCAAATAATAAAGTGTTATAATTAACGTGTATATATTTCTGTAAATGGGTATTTCCATGCACCATGAACAGAGGGCAATGACAAGAAATGTTCAGCATCTTCGACATGATGCCCACAAGCACATTTTGGATTATCTGAGACATGACGCTTAAATTTATGACCATTTAAGTTACTGTTACCCATTCTAAGTCGACAGTGAAGTATCTGCTGACATCTTTCACCATAATAAAAGTATGGTGGGATAAGTTCAGTTGCATTAGTTACATGTTTAAACCTAATTAATGATTTGCAGTTTTTGGTATTAGAAGAAGTATTATTCCATAGTTTAACTGACGAAGGAAAGAAAGAATTTGCAAAGAGCGTTGTACGACAAAAGTAAGTATTCAAGTGATCAATATTACGTAAAGAGTATGGATTTGTTTCACCAATAGGTCGTGGTAAATGAAGAAAGAAATAAGTAGGTAACAATTTATTTGACAGTTTAAACTTCATGCATAATTTGTGTTGTTCACGCCTTTTTGAGAGTGGTGCGAAACCAGTTTCTTTATAAATAAGATCGTGTGAAGTTCCCCTAACAGCACCACAAATTGTTCTGAGAGCATCTAACTGAATATGTTCAAGGTTTTGTGCTAACTGAGAGGAACAGTTATCCCAAATAATATCAGCATAATCAAATACCGGAAGAATAAATGACTTTGAAGCGGTCTGTCATCGGATCGATCATTCTCAATGAACCCATCTGCAGTTTGGACTTTTTTCCGTTCCAACCAGCTTTCCCACAACTGGTTCATTAAAGGCTGCAGTATGTATTGTCCTGTATGTGGGAAAGTGCATATAAAAATATATTGCTGCTTGTCAAAAAGGGTAGCCTATGTGGCGGCAGCGGGTTTCCTCTAAACGAAATGTGTCAAATTGATAATACGAATGACGTCCAATAGCCGAACCATTTACTTCACTTTTACTTCCCAACTTTTACTTTACAATGTATTTCCCAACATCTTCATGACGCATGCACTAATAAGATCAAATGTATATTTAGCACCACATGAACTGAAACATGAGAAATTAATTTTCATGACAATGACAATTAACGTTAGTTTTGTCATTCCGTGTATAATCAACTGTTAATAGTAGTAAACAGATACTGGTATCAAATAACGTTGCACTGAGAGGATGCATCTGTTCTATGGTCTATGGGAAACAAACTAATTAATTAGGAAATATACTGCTAGAAAGAAAGTAAGGATTAGCGTTAATAGCCTCTATTAGGGGAGATATGATTTTACACGCATTTACTCAGAGACAGAACAGCGCGAATTACTATATAAATGAATTGTCATTTGTGATTAAAACATAAAACAATAAAAAGTAGTTTGTTTTATTTAATTACGTCACTGGAACACATTGATTTTGATATTATCATCAGCTATTTGACGTTATAATTATATAGGGCCATTTTGACATTTTTAGAGGAAATATGTTGCCGTATTATAGCTTACTATTTTCTATAAGCAACAAGGGGTATTTTGTATGCACATTCCCACATACATCACATACCACGACCTTTGAGTAACCGGTTATGGTCCACTAGTTGGAAGGAAAAATAAGCTAAACTGCAAATGGATCCACTGAGAAAGATCGATCCGATGACCGACCGCTTCATAGGCGGACACGTGAGCTACGTCCGGCTCCCCGTTAGTATTAGGGGTGCGGTTTGAGGTGGGAAAGGGGGGGGGGTGACTAGAGATAAAACTGTCGATGTGCAAAGGGCTGTTGTGTCGATTGACAATACATGAACCCATTGGGTTATTTCCCCGCTCCAGGTAGTGGTCCACAAATTATTCATCAAAGGCTATGATATGCTCTTTTCTGCCTGGTGCAGTACAAATAAAATATCGCGTGCTGCTTATCATAGAATGAGTGCTCCGCAATTCTCAATGAGTAGGTGTATCCACTTACACCGACCAGTGGTTCCATAACTAGTTTGACAAAGGTCATGGTTTGTGATATCCTGTCTATGAGAACGTGCATATAAAAGATCCCTTGCTGCTTATCGAAAAAGAGTAGCTACATTGTGGGGTAGGGTGTTTCTTCTCTTCTACAGTCCAGGAAGCTGAACTGTGTGCCTGTGACAGCGTGCTTGAACATTAATTGGATGTAAGCACAAACATAAATATAACCAGCCCAACTGAGATTTCATCGCATCCAATAACATTTAACGGAAAACGTACACATACGTAGCCTTGATTTACTCCACCTGCATGTCCAGACTATTAACATAATAATAAAATAATCCTCGCATTTCACAACATGGATTTGCTATTGCGCATTACGCACGCCACGGATACACGTGAAAGTCTTACTGCTTCAATTTCCAGAAATACCTTCAAAATGTTTACCACAAAACTTATTAAAAGCTTTCATGATTCATTGAATAACATAACCCTGATCAAACAACTTATGTGCCAAAATAACTCTTAAAATATTTTGAATAAAATCCAAAATGACTATTTTTAGTTAGCTATGTACTCATAACTTTCATAATTCGCATGGAAGTGTCACTCTACTGTGTGAATAGGAAACAGATCCAGAGTTTATATTACACATGAATATGCATAGGTTATAATATTTGCGTTAATTGGAGCTCTTTCAAGCTCTGCCTGTGGGACTGTTCTCGAGCATCTGCTATAACAGCCTGGCTCTGAATGTAGACGTTAAACACGATAGCCTGACAATTCTAATGGAATACGCGACCGGACATCTCAGTTTTATCCAGCGAGGAAGCCAGCCTCTTAGAGCGCACGAGAGAGATTGATTCTGACAGGACGGTTCAGAGAAATGGTTCTGATGAGCCGCATTGCGGTCCTTCACGATGGGAACTACTTTCAAGTGTTTTCAATCAGCAATCGGTGGGCTGGGATCTATATAATATAAGCAACTTTTGTTCAGGTCAGACTTTCCGTTTCTAAAGTTTAAACTTGTACCTGTTTGCAAGATCTGAATGATTTGTTAGATAAAAGCAGTGGATGACGCACATATTGGATGTGGTTAAGTTTGTTTGAAAAGGTCAAGAAAAAATGTCCTTTGTGATGAGGTAATCTACAGAGGTTTTAATAATGCATATGAATTTTGAATGGAAGTATTGGATTTGCCATGTACAAAAGATTGTAATATAGAAAAACATTACAATGGAATGGACTGGGCGTTACTTTACAATGAGACAGAATGGAACTTGCATAATGAGTGTAACTTACGTCATTGGTGTTCTAGCCAATCAGTACTGTCCATTGATACTGCTGAATATTCATTATAAGCGCCAAAGAGTACAAAACGTAACTATCCAAGATACTTCTTTTAGACCGTCACAGAGATGTGTGCCCATGCAGTGAACTGGCTGAAATCACGAAGTCTTCACCAGTTGCTGTTAATATCACATCGACGTCGTCAAAAGAAATTATTTCTCTAGATAAAGCGTGGCTGTTATCAAGGTATGTATCAATTTGTATTTATTAATGAACTTATCATGTTTTAGTATATTATAGTTATTATTTGTTAAGAATATGACAAGTGTGATGTAATTATAACATACAAAATAATAATAATAATAAAATAATAAAATTAAAATATAAATAAATAAAAAACTCGATTCTACCACATACGATATTACATGTACTATCAATTTGAAACAATTTTTTTACACAACACATACCATGGATGTCTTTCAAGATACATGTACTCGATTCTACCACGTAGGATATTTGTAATTAGTTTCAATTTAAAACAAAATGCCATTTAATTATATACTTTCTTACACAATACATAGCCACACCTTTCAAGATACATGTACATTAATTGGATTCTATTAGTTTTAAATTGAAACAACAGGTCATAATTATAAGTAATTTCTGACACAGCACAGACCCATGCCATTAACAATGTATGCATGTTAACCATTATTTCCTAACTGCATTTGTTTTGCAAGACAACGTAGACTGTTGAACGTTAATGTTTATGCTATCACATCAACGCTGATGTGTGGAGGAGTACCACATTCTTCAAACTACTTCTTATATTAACACAGCACCGGTTTGGATTGGAATTTGTTGTAAAACGGTGACAGGATTGTTTATGTTTCTTGTTAGATGCGTGATGGAGGGGAACTTGTAAGAAATTATACAGAAAGAGGTTACCAGGCTAAAAGTTATCTGTGTAGTGTCAAGGTGCTTCATTTGTTTATTGCAACGCCGTTCTATCTTCTCCCAATATGTGTGTATGTGTGTGCATGTGTGTGTATGTATGTGTGTGTGTGTGAGTATGTTTGTTTGAAGGTGTATGTATGTGTGTATGTGTTTGTTTGTGTGTATGTGTGTGTTTGCTTGCGTGCGTTTGTTTGCGCGTGTGTGTGTATCACGTGCGTGTTTGTGAGTGTATATGTGTGAGTTTGTTTGTGTGTGTGTGTGTGTGTGTGAAAAAAAACATTGATGTTTATTTTATCAGCGGCTATTGGACGTCATTTATATGGTCATTTCGACACATTTCTTTTTAGAGGAAACCCGCTGCCGCCACATAGGCTACACTTTCCGATAAGCAGCAAGGAATCTTTTATATGCACTTTCCCATAAACAGGATATCAAATACCACGACCTTTGATGAACCAGTCGTGGAGCACTGGTTGGAACGGAAAATAGCCCAAACAGAAACAGACATAGAGACGGTCAAAAGAGAAAATAAGAGACGAAAATGGTAAACGATACATTTTCTGTATAATAATATTTATAGATTTAGTTAACGTCTTAATGGAGACAGAGACAGCTGCTTTATTAAAATCTCACTTTATATAAAACAAACTGACTATTTACAACACACGGTGCTGCATTCCATTCTGGCAGCAGTACACCCAACACACGCTACCATACACCATTGTTTTGACAGTGATTCATGAGCTTCGTCTGGAATGTATTCCAACATCTCTATTGTAGAATAGTAAAGTAACACACACGTTAGTTTCTAACATCTTAATACATAAAGGAGCAGTTTCTAACATCTTAATACATAAAGGAGCAGTTTCTAACATCTTAATACATAAAGCAGTTGGTCGTCGGATCCATCCTTCTCAGTGCACCGATCTGCAGTTTGGACTATTTTTCGTTCCATACAGTGCTCCACAACTGGTTCATCAAAGGCCGTGGTACTATCCTGTCTGTGGGAAAGTATATATAAAATATCCATTGCTGCTTATCAAAAAAGTGGCCTATATGGCGGCAGCGGGTTTCCTATAAAAGAAATGTATCAAAATTAACATATGAATGACGTCCAATAGACTATGATAATATAAAAATCAATATGCTCCAGTGGCGTCGTTAAACAAAACAAACTTTACTTAATACATAACCATTTTATAATGACACCCATAGAAAACGCAGCACTCATTTATTTGGCTCATTTTTGTTTTGGTGGAAATGCGGTTTGAAACAAAAGGTAGAATAAATACAATTGGATGGAAGGTCATACCAAACCGTACTCTGTGCACGTGCTGAGGCATGTTATTCTTCTGGAGCAGAGTTCCTAAAAATCTCCAAAACGTACGAGGTGGCGCTACGTTTTCTAGGGTTGTCAGTATATGCATCGTGTATTGTGTGCACAGCATGTGTGAAATATAATAAATTGAAAAACCTGTTATAAAACCAGTTATCTAGCCTATGAGCGTTATACATATATATCTTTCACAAAATCATAATGGTTTTCAGTGCCTCTTAATGGTACCAAAAAGTTGTCTGGCTCATGGCCTAATGTATTCGCTTCACACGACTGACTATAACTCTTTATCGTTAGTTAATCATGATTTGTTTTTTCTTGCAGAATAAACGCAAATAACGAATCAGAATGATGCCACACAAATTGTTGAACGTTCTCTCTTTGTTCGTAGGCCTACTGGCTGGCTTAATCATGTGCAGAAACAATTCCTCAACATCTTTATCTACTCATTCTACGAACGTAATCTCAGAACCAGAAATCAATTCCTTAACATCATCATCTACTAAGTCAATTCCAGAAGTCAATTCCTCTACTCCAGCATATACTGGTTCCACTGATGTAATGTCACACCATGGACTCAATTCCTTAACATCATCATCTACTGATGTAATGTCACACCCTGGACTCAATTCCTTAACATCATCATCTACTGATTCCACTGATGTAATGTCACACGCTGGACTCAATTCCTTAACATCATCATCTCCTGGTTCCACTGATGTAATGTCACACGGTGGACTCAATTCCTTAACATCACCAGCCACCGGTTCCACTAATGAACAATTCATGTCACAACTCTTGCTAGATCACAGACGTTACTGCGGAAGAAAAGGAATCTGTAGTGGATATCGATTTGACCGATGCTACAGATGCGAGCCCTGCCAGTGCGATGACCTCTGTCCACTATACGGCGACTGTTGTCCAGATGTGTCCACTCATTATAGTACTAACATCACCAGTAACCACATTCTGTCACAGGACTGCGTCAGTGAACTGAGCCGAATGTATGGGGATATAATCCACAATGTCACTGCAAGAACGACTGTTGTAAGACGATACTTCATGGTGACGTCATGCCATGGAGCATCATCATGTAAGGAATCACCAACTCTTCCTCCAGTGACGGCCATTGCTGACAACGTCACGTTTCTGAACAAGAACTGTGCAGCTTGCAATAATGTTACACAATACATCCCCTGGTCGGTTCAGATAGACTGCGAGGAACAAATGAATGTGTCGTCATACCGCTCTAAATTGGAAATACTGACGTCAGCACTTAATGATGTGACGTGTCGAGTCTACTATCATCCTCCAGTTGACGTCACTGCTAGACAGTGTTACATTGACGACTCTGTAATATCCACGTGCAACGTGACGGGGTTGTGGCCTCAGTATGACGTATTTACTGAAAGGGCTTGTGCAGCTTTTACTACAGTAAAGATTGTGGATGGATTACGCTATAGAAATCCGTTCTGTTTCGTCTGCAACACGAACAATACAAGAAAACTGTTTTCTAAATGTAAAAGGAAAATTGAGAACGGCCCAGTGGCGTTTTCTGCTCTACTGGACTTAAGTGACATATTTCTTCCCAGCAGCAAGGATCCAACTGCGCAGTGTGATGAAGGTCATATCTATGACGAGGAAAAGGTAGAGGTCACTAATTTTACTGAATACAATGTACATAGTTTGCATTAGATCTAAAAGGAAGAGTAGTTGATTCTCGGGATCGAGATGTAGCTCAGTCAGAATCGTGCCCGCCTTTGAAGCAGTCAGTGGTCGGATCGATCCTTCTCAGTGGTTTGGGTTATTTTCCGTTCCAACCAGTGCTGCACAACTGGTTCATCAAAGGCCGTGGTATGTGCTGTATGTGGGAAAGTGCAAATAAAAGATCTCTTGCTGTGTGTCCAAGAGAGTAGCGGGTTTCATCTAAAGGAAATGTGTCGAAATGACCATAATTATGTTTGACGTCCAATAACCGCTGATAAGATAAAAATCAATGTACTCCGATGGCGTCGTTTAACAAAACAAACTTTAGTTGATTCTCATAATGGTGATAACTGCATGGCCTATTTGTTGGTAATGTCTATACAATTAAGACATATTTAATGTATTGTTAGTGCATACATAATTATACTAATTATGTTAACAACAGATTTATGAAGAACATACATCAAAATATTCATGTTTGTTTAATTGCATATTACCATTCACCAAGGAATGTAAACTATATACGTTTTATTATCAGCTCAAGATATTATTATTATAATTATTGTTATTACAGGATCGATGTCGGGCTATCACATGTTCAGCAGGAAAGCAGTTAGTGGACATGCAGTGTGTAGTAAACTTCGCCGTATCCAAGGGTCTGGGTTATGAGATTTACTTCAACATGGAGAGCCGTGACGTCCTCCCTCTCGCTGACGAGGAAGACCTACTACACACACTGCCCGCCATCTTGGAAGGCTTTATACTAAACAGCTGGTTTAACAATAAGGTTATGTTCCACGACTTTGCACTGCTCTACAACACGACAGGGGAGAACGGAACCTGCTTGCTGGAAACTCAAACTCTTGGACTGTATGTCACGTTGATTACTGTAGACCATGTGAACCAGGAGCAGTTTGAGAAACAACTTCTTTCTCTGAAAAATATTAATTTCACATTTGCTACAGAAGACAGGGTTTTGATCTTCACAACGTACCCCAGCAGCGAGGCAAGATATGTTGGCCAAACCAGAGCAGGCAGATATCAAGACCAATCATCATGTGTTATTAGTATCTCCATGAACCACGGTCAGGTAGACCCTTCTATCACTGACGTTAAGTCTAAAGAGATGTATTTTATACAAGTGTCCAACCTGTTAAAATGTCCACAAATAGAGCTGGATAGCGACGAGTACAAGCTACATGATACCAACAACACCCTCAGTATTCCCTGGCTGAATCGGTCTCTCCTAGCAGACGATTATGAAACTACTGACAATGGGAAAATCAAAATTTGTCTCAAACATTTCAAACCTGAAGGATATATTTTCAAAAGGATTCATGAACGACCGGACAGCGATGCTATAGTAATAGTGTCCATGACTTGTACATCCCTCTCTTTATTTTGTCTTTTTCTCACGTTTATGACCTTCTGTATATTTAAACCTTTACGACAAATCCCTGGACAGAATAACATGAATCTATGTGTCACGCTGTTTGCAGGACAACTTCTATACCTGGTCGGTTCTGGGCAGACCTCTATTAAGGGTGTGTGCGAGGCTATGGGCATATTTATCCATTACTTCTGGCTTGCAGCGTTCAGCTCCATGGCTGTTTGCTCGTTCCACATGTTTCGAGTGTTTACCTCTATGAGAAACAGAGATGACTCTAGCGACCGCAAGCGTAAGTTTCTGCAATACTGCATCTTTGTCTACGGCACGCCAGTCATAATAGTGGTTGCCACGTTAGTTATCCATCTGATCATATCAAAGGGTGCTACAATCGGCTATGGTGGGTCAATCTGCTATCTCTCAACGGCTGCGTCGGTGGGTCTCGCTTTTGGGATTCCTGTGGCTGTGACTGTGGTCGTCAACACGGTGTTCTTCTTCATCACAGTCAGATCAATCCGCATCAGCCCCAAGCTGGCGAAGAACCAGCAGGACGAGCAACACATCCTGGTCTACGTCAAGTTGTCCTCTCTGACCGGCATTACCTGGATCACGGGATTCGTGGCTATTGGAACCCAGATCAGAGCGTTGGAGTACATGTTCATCGTCATCAATGCATGCCAGGGAGTCTTTCTCTTCTTCTCGTTTGTTTGCAATAGGCGTATATTCAAGATGTTTACTGACTGCTGTAAAGGTACCGATGGTCGACGTAAACGTGGAAGATCTACAAACTATGCTAACTCTAATTCAAAATCTCAAACAAAATCTACCACGTTTACGATCTCCAACGCAGACACAACATCTACCTGACATTGGTGTATTTGTAAAATGTAAAATAAATCTTCTGAATTGTGAAAGTATTGACAATAAGTCAAATTACAATACGGTCTCCAGAAATTTCCAGTTATGGGTATTTGAGTTGGAAATTGAACCCCAAGGTCAAGTTGTTTAACGTCTACGTTCAGACCCTGGCTGTTATAGCAGACGCCTCTCACGGGCGCAGTTTATGGTTTTATACATCTACCACGTCTGTGACAGGAGGTAAATATGTTGTATTATGTCAACATACATGATCCTAATTATGGTTTTAATCAGTACTAAGCTTTGACAATTGTGTGCATTGTTTTTAGTTGTCATTGAAATCGTTATTATTGTGAACGCAACTCCAGATTCCCATTCTAGTAGTAATTGTGCATGTTTAGGTGTACGAACTGGAACATGTTTGAGATATTGTTATTGTGACATTTTCTGATTTAATTTTAAATAATACAATGTACATTGTATATAGAAACATTCTGAAAAACATATTTTGGGATACATATCATATAATTATATATAGCTCACATAAGGGTTCACTTATTTACACCTTCCCTACAGACAGGGCAACACGATTTTTGGTGAACAAGTTGTGGACCACTGATTAGAATGGAAAATAGCGAAATATATAACTCTGAACCGGTGATAAATAATACTACATATAATTTTATTTGTTATTTTTGTTGAGTCAACCAATCAAATGTTGTCTTTTATTTATTGAAATAAAGTAAACGATTACTAAATGTTGTATAAATGTTATTTATTGTATTGTTTTCTCATAATTCATTGTCCCAGATAAATTCTGACCACGTCAGGAATGGGGCCCTAAGTCATGGTCATTACACAGTTTAATAATTCGTAATGTTTAAAGGGATTAGAACCGTATTTACAGGTATTAACTATGTGTTGGCTACATCGGTTATTCACTTACCGATCTGGCAATTTACGTGGTCAAACTCTACCACGTAAGTATGATAATCGAGAAACAAAAAAACAAAAAACACCGGCTTTAGCCGAATATTGCCAAAAAATCCAAAAGTAAATTTTGTCTGGCAGACAATGTTTATTTTTTAATTTTTTTATTAAGTAAAATTTTGGTTAATCTGTACTTTGAACTTATGTAATTTGCAGAAAATTCATGTTTTTATATACACTTTCCATAATTATAATCCTTGAAAGGAATT
>JAUTWP010125713.1:0-11492 GCA_033042655.1 Cyathermia naticoides
ACTATAATTTAAATATACATTACCATTCACTACTATTTAAACATACATTACCATTCACTACAATTTAAACATACATTACCATTCACTATAATATACATTACCATTGACTATAATTTAAACATACATTACCATTCACTACAATTTAAACATACATTACCATTCACTATAATATAAACATACATTACCATTGACTATAATTTAAACATACATTACTATTCACTATAATTTAAACATACATTACCATTGACTATAATTTAAATATACATTATCATTCACTACAATTTAGGAGCGGGATGTAGCTCAGTGGATAGTGTGCCCACCTTTGAAACGGTCGGTCGTCGGATCGATGCTTCTCAGTGGACCGAGCTGCAATCTGGGCTATTTTCCGTTCCAACCAGTGGTCCACAACTGGTTCATCAACGGCCGTGTTATGTACTGTTCTGTCTATGGAAAAGCGCATATAAAACATCCCTTGCTGTTTATCGAAAAAGAGTAGCCTATGTGGCGGCAGCGGGTTTCCTTCTAAAATGTTTCAAAATGACCGTATGAATGACGTCCAATAACCACTGAGATATTTCATCTTCTCTTCTTACTTCACTCTGCTCCAATATGAGACGTATTACACAGACACTAAAACATACCAGTATATACACACATATTGCTATATGCTATTATCATATTTACTTACACTGTTGGGGCACGTCACTTGGCAGTACAGCACAACACAACAGTGACAACACTACAACACTGAGGTACTTCATCTTCTTCTTACTTCACTCTGTTCCAATACGAGACGTATTACACAGACACTAAAACATACCAGTATATACACACATATTGCTATCTGTCAACACACCATTGGTTCTCTCTTTTTCTGAATCATCCAATAGTATTGGCGGCGTTCTACATATGCATCTGATTGACTGTTCTATTGATTTCACTAAATCATGCACATAATTGTAGACTTTTTATGCTTTATCTCTGAGTTCATCTCAATGTGCATAATCGTGGAACAATATACATAATTAAATATCATCTTTTTTATGGGAAGTTTTATCACGGGGTGATATTTAAATTAAAGTGGCAATGTCTGTTTTTTTTAAATATTTAACCATTTAGAATATATCTTGTACGTTTGTTTGATGTGCAACTCCATATTTCTGAAGCAACGATCAGTCATACTATATTTAGATCACGAGAAAAGTGTGCTCTTTGGGCAATGGCCGACAGTAGCAACCCACTTCTCGATTGAGATCACGTGCATGTCTCTTATCCAGTAAACATAGCACAACGTGACCTATGAACCGTCAAGTCAGATAAAGCATGGCTTCCGAGCCGTCACTAAGAATCTATATTTCAAAATGTTAACACCCTCACTAGATATCTTGCACCCAACCCTAAAACATTCTTGGATTTGCGCCTGTTTTACTTTTAAAACACTTTACTTCAAACGATAGAAACATTCCTTTATATGGCAGCAGCGGGTTTCCTTAAAAGAAATGTGTCAAAATTACCATATGTAGTGGCGTCGTTAAAGAAAACTAACTTATTTTGTGTGCTTTATATAGGGGTCATTACATTTTATATATCAGGTCAGGTAAATGTATTTGCGTGCTTCCATCAGATAGTAGCTCAGTCGGTAGCTTGCCCGCCTTTGAAGTCTTCGGTCTTGGGGTCGATCCTTCTCAGTGGACCCATCTGCAGTTTGGGCTATTTTCCGTTCCAACCAGTGTTCCACAATTGGTTCAACAAAGGCCGTGGTATGTGCTGTCCTGAGGGAAAATGTATATAAAACATCCCTTGCTGCTTATTGAAAAGACTAGCCTATGTGGCGGCAGGTGGTTTCCTCTAAAAGAAATGTGTCAAAATGGCCATATGTATCATTGTATGACGTCCAATAGCCGATGATAAGATAAAAATCAATGTGCTCTAGTGGCGTCATTAAACAAAACTACTTTACCATGAGATAACTGTTCAAGCACGCTCCAAATTTTTTATATACACGTATATGAGCCTTTGTTAAACCAGTTATGGAACCGCTGGTCTCTGTAAGTGGAAACATCTTCCCATTCAGCCTTGCGGAGCACTCACTCTGGGTTCGAGTCGATACCGAGATTACAAATCCCTTGCCTCGACTGAGAGATTCGATCTCAGTACCTACCAGCCTTAAGTCCGATAGCTTAACCACTCGGCCATGGAGACCGGTTTTGAGGTTCATCGAGTGGATATTAATATTTATAAACTCATGCTTTTCTGAAAAACCTGCTGAACATTACCACGTGCTATCACTTGTATTTTCAAGAAAATGTAAGGGCCAAAATTACAATGCTTAAACGCGCGTGTTTAACCAAAACAGGCTTCATAAATTCGGCCCTAAGTAATTTGAATATTAATTTTCTTAAACAGGACAGCATATACCAAAACCTTTGATGAACCAGGTGAGGAGGACTTGATGAAACAGGAAATAATTCAATGGGTCCACCAACAAGGATTGATCCAACTCATTCCTCCTCAGCTGGACGCTACTTCAGTGTTAAGTGTGTATATCCATGGGATCAGAGCAGACGTGATTTTCTTAAACCACAGCCATCCTTCTCACCAAACCGCCATCTTTACATCAACACACTTTTATAAATGTTTATACAGTAAAGATGGCAGGTGCTTAATGTGTTCGTTTGCACATGTATCTACACATAATGCAGTAACAACAGATACACCAGAATAGAAACCTCCTTAATGTGTACTTTTGCACATCTATCTACACATAATGCAGTAACAACAGATACACCAGAATAGAAACCTGCATAATGTGTACTTTTGCACATCTATCTACACATAATGCAGTAACAACAGATACACCAGAATAGAAACCTGATTAATGTGTTCGTTTGCACATCTATCTACACATAATGCAATAACAACAGATACACCAGAATAGAAACCTGCTTAATGTGTACTTTTGCACATCTATCTACACATAATGCAGTAACAACAGATACACCAGAATAGAAACCTGCTTAACGTGTTCTTTTGCACATGTATCTACACATAATGCAATAACAACAGATACACCAGAATAGAAACCTGATTAATGTGTTCTTTTGCACACATTGATACAATCATAAGAAACAGCACAGCTTATCAGCACTGAATACACCAGAACAGAAACCTGTTCAAACTGTTTTCAAGTGTACATTATGTAGCAGATGAGAATAAAGAAGTAAACATCTTCTATTTGTTTTAATTCGGTTTTATGTTAGGCCATCTGGTTTAGTGTGGAGAACATGTACCAGTATTTATATTTCTAACTCACTGTGAGTTTGGAAAATCTGTCAGATGGATGTATACGTTGTCCATGCTTACCATGAGCAGATTAGCAATTTCCAAATGGAAAGTTAAAGTTAGTTTTATTTAATGACATCACTAAAACACATTGATTTTTATCTTATCATCGGCTAAGGAACAAGGGGTCATACTATGGTCTTTGATGAACCAGTTGTGGTCTACTGGTTGGAATGGAAAATATACCAAACTGCAGATGGATCCACTGAGAAGGATCAATCCAATGACTGACCACTTCACAGGTGCACATGCTACCAACTCAGCTACATTCCGCTCTTTTCAAACGGAAGGAGAAAAACAGTTATAAGATATTTAACATTGAAGGGGTTGAGGAGTTGAAGAGTTGAGGTTCAAAAGTTCAGAACAATTTGTAACATGTTCAACTATGAAGCACTGTACAATTCAAAGTAAATTTGTAACATGTTCAACTTTATGAAGCACTGTACAATTCAAAGTAAATTTGTAACATGTTCAACTTTACGAAGCACTGTACAATTCAAAGTAAATTTGTAACATGTTCAACTTTACGAAGCACTGTACAATTCAAAGTAAATTTGAAACATGTTCAACTTTACGAAGCACTGTACAATTCAAAGTAAATTTGAAACATGTTCAACTTCTAGTATGTGAAATATTGTTTCATATTTTAAACAAGCATACAAAGTGTGTACATATAAAAAAAATTCTGCAAAAACTGTATGCAAATGATGCATAAAATAAGTGAAACAACAGGGGTGCACAAATTGTGCGAACTACCGTTTCGTTCGCATGAGGGTCGCGCAAAATTGTCCTGCACAATCCATTTCACGTGTATTGCTGCATTGTCACCTAATCTAGATTGAGATTCAAACGTCTTCTGGCATAAAATAAATTTAATTTAAAAAAAAAAGGTTACGCCAATGAAAAGGGTTACAAAAAATAATTATAATATAATTTTAATTTGTGCATCCCTGAACAATGTTAGTAATTCTAAATCTATCTCATTAGAGCTAGTACTAACAAAGCAAACTGAACACTAGGTCTACTAAAAATTACTCATTCACTGGTGAAAATTAACTGAATGCATGAATATAACAATATCTAAAAAATAAAAGTGCTGAAAAAGTTTGTTTTATTTAACGACGCCACTAAAGCACATTGATTTTTATTTTATCAGCAGCTATTGGACATCATTCATATGGTTATTTTGACAAATGTCTTCAGAGGAAACATGCTGCCACAACATAGGCTACTCTTTTTAATAAGCAGCAAGGGATCTTTTATATGCACTTTCCCATAGACAGGACAGCACATACCACTGCCTTTTATGAACCAGTTGTGGAGCACTGGTTGAAACAAAAAATAGCCTAAACTGTCGATCAAACGACCAACCGTTTCAAAAGTGGACACGATACCGACTGAGCTACATCCCACTCCTATCTGGACAAAAATAGGTGTTGCAATTTCTGTCTTTGTTTATATTTTGATTAAGATACTAAAATCACATCTCAAGAATATATAAAACAATTATGAGATCGCATTATTTATTAAACTGAATATTTCTTCTTGTAAATAATTTTTTATATATTTAAAAAAAAAAAATTCCACATAACAATCAAGGCAAAACGAAAAACATTTAAAAAAAATGAATATAAAAAATAGTCTTATGAAGACAGAAATATTCAGGCTAATTATCCATACACCTATAAAAGCAAAACATGAAACTCATGTGATAAATAAATGCTTAAACTAAAGATATTTTAGCCGTTTCCATCATGCAGCAATTTTAGTGAATAATTATTTGTTTGGAGAGTTCTTCATTCATAATGAGATGATTTTACGCATTGAAGTAATGAAACAAATGGATAACATGCAAGTGAAAGTAATCCACTTAGAATCTCCAAAGCACAAAGACAACAGTTGCAATACAAGCTAAAACTTTGACCATTTTCACAAGAATTTATTAGTATTCTCAATAACTAAACTAAACCAACTTATTTTTGGAACATTTAGGACAAATCTCTAGTTTCAATAAACTAAATCATATTTAAGATTACATTATAAAAATAAGACTATCCTGACATTTTTAAATCACAATTTGATAATTTTCAGAACTATTTCACCTGACATTTAACTGTTGCACAAATCCATGAAATGAATTGTAGTCAGATATGTATGCTCAATTTTATTTTAGCCTGTATTGGAAACTATCGGTTAAAAAATATACATGTATATTATTTTTTCAGTTGATGACAAATGAAGATGACGTTTCAAATTTACACAATCAGTGTCAATTGATACAAATTCTTTAAATGATGTTTAGCAAAATGAATATTATTTGAAAATATTCTTGAATGTTCAAAAATCCATACAATGAGTGAAAACAGCTTAAAACAAAAATAATGTTAATACAAATGTTATGATTTTAACATTGTACAAGATGTAGGATGAACTTTTTAATAAAATATTTGGCATATAAAACTATTAAAAATAGTCTAAGTAGCATCTAAAAACTAAAGCACTTACTTTGAAATTATCTAATATTATTTTATTTCTTTGAGGTAAATAATTGTATACATTAAATTGCTGCCATTAGTTAAAATATTATTAAAAACATAAATATCAGTTTTTTTCATTTTGCATGAATCCTCACAAATCACTTTTAAAATGACTTAGAAGAGTCCTTGACTCATTAGTTAATTTGGTTTTACCAATTTTCTAAAATCTTTGGATGAATCGATGAGGAACTCATCAAATTTCAATGTTGAATTTTATAAATGTACAAATGGTTAACAGAACTGGTAACATAGTGATGATTTTGTCTCTAACTCCCGGTGTCCTCTGCCACTCATCAGCGGATCAGAACTCCAATCAAAATTAAGTCTCAGCTGACAAAAAGAACAAAAAAGTAAAGTTTGGTTTATTTAACGAAGTCACTAGAGCACACTAATTTTTGTCTTATCATTGGCTATTGAACGTCTTTCATATGGACAACAAAAAGAACTAGCCACAAGATTGTCACAATTACAAACCATCATGTTTTATCTCAGTATTTTTATGTATTTAATTATTATCCACATATTAACATAATCAAAACAAAGATTACAGTAGAAACCAGTCCCATGACGTTCTGAGCTCTAGGAACTGAGGAAAGAGTGACTATAAACATCGATGTATGACTGACCACAATCTCTTCACAACGAATAATTATATAACGAAGAGATAAAAAGCAAGGTACAAAATGTATTGCTTGTTTTGTTTTTTCTAAATTAATATGTATTTACACATTCAATGAACAAGATAATAATGAAATATAAAATGAGAAAAACTTTAAAATTTTAAAAGAATACTTTCTTGAACTGATTTTTCCTGGTACATTATTATGCAAGGACATGACCGCTGTAAACAATCATTACCCTTTACATTATATTCCGGGAGAGTTATCTCCCCCAGCTGAAGATGACAATAAGGCTGAGGAGTTGCCATTCCTGATTTCAGCATCTTCTTTGTTAAATCTGTCAGTCCCATCCTCACTTGTATCACAAACAGTTAGTTTTGTGTTCGCTGTCATCATTTCTGGAGATTTATTAACTTCTGCATCATTAGCTGTATTTGCTTCGACAGATTTCGATATTCCACGAGACGTTTTGTCCTCCTTTTCACAAGATTTTGATCTGGATTTTGATCTTGATAATTCTTGGGATTTCTTTTTATCTTTCTTTGGTGATTTAGACTTAGATTTTGAGCGTGAAGATTTTGAGCGTTTTCTTTTGTGATCATCTTGGTCTCTGAGAATGAAAAAAATTAAGTAAAGTTAGTTTTATTTAATGACACATTGATTTTTATCTTATCAGTGCCTATTGGGTGTCATTCATATGATCATTTTGACACCTTTCTTTTTTTAGAGGAAACCCGTTGCCGCCACATAGGCTACTTTTTTCAATAAGCAACAAGGGATCTTTTATATGCACTTTTCCATAGACAGAACAGTACATACCACAACTTTTGATGAACCAGTGGTGGAGCACTGCTTGGAACAGAATAAAGCCCAAACTGCAGATGGGTCCACTGAGAAGGATCAATCCAACTGCTTCAAAGGTGGGTACGCTACCGAGCACAATCATTTTTATCTTATTATTGGCTATTGGACGTCATACTCTTTTCGATAAGCAGTAAGGGGTCTTTTATATGTACTTTCAATATGACAGGACAGCACATACCATGGCCTTTGATGAACAAGTTGTGTACCACCGGTTGAAACAGAAAATAACCCAAACTGCAAATGGATCCACTGAGAAGGATTGATCCGATGACAGACCGTATCAAAGGTGGACACACTACTGATTGAGCTAAGACTGCACCCCAAAAGCACACAAAACACAAGATCAATTCATGCATAATAGATCAACATTATTGCCTCATAGCCTGTTGAATGTTTTTTAAATACCTGCTTCGACTTCTACTCCGAGAATAAGATCGACGGCGTCGGTGTTCACGTCTGTGATTTCTCGAATGTGATCTGAATAGAAGATTATTTACATTAAATTAACAAATTTCTGTAGTTGCTATAATAATAATTATAACAAAAAAATTAAATAATATCACATTATCTTAACCCTACTGTACCAATCATGCTGACAACACAGATGCGTACAGGAAAATCCCAATCACCATACACACATTAAGAAAACAACAATAATAGTGCAAATGTGGCTGAAATTACATGTAAAGAAACCAGTGCAATTAAATGGATGCTTGACAAACCTTGAAGAACTTCAACCAAGAAGGACATGTTTAGAGAAAATTTCTTTAGACTGTTTATGTTCATGCCAATTAACTCTACATTTATTTATTTGTGAATATTAAATAAGAAATTTACAAGTATTTTGAGGGAGGCAGTAATTGGTGGATGCCAAGTAACATGTTAAAAAATGAGATAAAAATATATAGCCAGTGTTATAATAGCCTGGTCATCAAGCTGTCAAAATAGAAAATGGTGAGTGAGTGAATATTTAGTTTAACGTCACTGCCAGAATCTTTCACTAGAAAATGCTGAGTATTTTAACCTAGATAACATACACATCTATACTAAATTAGAAATATTTTACAGAAACATAAGAAATTAATAACAGGTAAATGGAAGAACAGTCTCACTGTATCTAGTTCATATTTATTTTCCTATATACAAATATGTTGGTTTGACAACAAACTAAACAAATTAACAGTATGTCAAAATACAACATGTGTATATGAGTGAAAACAAAAGTAAATTCACACAAAATATGCATTCTCAAATAGATTTAATCATTCCAAAGTCAAGTCAAGTCAAAATTGTTTAACGTCTACACTCAGAGCCAGGCTGTTATAGCAGACGCCTATCACAGACGCAGTTTAAGATTTTAGTCACCCATCGCGTCTGGGACAGAAATGAAGAACAAATCAGCGGCAGGATGTTTAAAAGATGTTTTGAAGGAGAACGCAATTGAAGTTAGACTAATAGTTCGATCTGCATTGCTTATTTACAAACCAAAAACATAATTCAATGTGTTTTGTTTATAGAATATTTTTGTTGATTGGAATAAAGCAGAAATCATCCGCAGAAATATTGAAGGATTGAAGGAGACTTGTATTTTGTTTATAGAATATTTTTGTTGATTGGAATAAAGCAGATATCATCAGCAGAAATATTGAAGAATGTGTTGAAGGAGACTTGTATTTTGTTTATAGAATATTTGTGTTGATTGGAATAAAGCAGATATCATCAGCAGAAATATTGAAGGATTGAAGGAGACACAATTGTAGTCAGAAAAATAATTCTATAAATGAGAAAAACAATTCAATGTATTTTGTTTATAGGATAATTTCATTGATTTGAATAAAACCGAAATCATCAGCAGTAAAACAGAATGATGTTTTGAAGAAGACGCAAATAATTATATTTGCATTGCCTATCTACAAATCAGAAAATAATTCAGTCTACTTTAAAGAATTTATTTTGTTTGGTGTTTTGTGGAATAAAAATAAATCAAATCAACAACATAATTCTAGCTGTTTTGTCTATAGAGAATTATATTTTGTGTGAAAAAGTCAGCAACAGTCTATCTAAAGGATAGTTTAAAGGAGAAAGAAATTGTGTTTATTTTGATAGAAAAAAATAGAAGCCAGCTAAATAATTCTATCAACGTTGTTTCTAGAAATATAAACTGATAATGAAGAACTTCTGTTAATATTATTATAAAACAAAGAGAGCGTTTTCCAAGAAAGACAACTGTTACAATAAAGGATAACTCTTGCAACAATTAAAGGGATAACTTTCTTAAAAGGATAACTCTTCCAACATCGACCGGACAACTTTTACGTTGGCAGAGGTGAGATAGTTCGTTAAATTTTACGTTGGTCGTAATACGACTTGGCATTGGCAAAACGAACCAAAAAAATAGAGGAATCTAGAAAACAATTTAACAACAATAACAACAACAACAACAAAAAACACAAAAAACATAGGGAAATTATAACCAGAAAAATAGAGGAATCTAGAAAATCATTTCACGAACAACAAACAAACATAAGGAAATTATTTTTATACATCACTAATATCAAGAATTCTGAAGGAATATCATCTTTGGTTTGTGAACTTACCTTTAAAAGAAAGTTTGTTTGTGATTCGTTTAAGTTTACATCGGATTACATATTGATGTGTTTATGCTCCATTGTTATTTTAATCAGTCATAAGGAAATTATTTTTATACATCACTAATATCAAGAATTCTGAAGGAATATCATCCTTGGTTTGTGAACCTTTAAAAGAAAGTTTGTTTGTGATTCGTTTAAGGTTAGATTGGACTACATATTAATTTAGTTTTTTATGCTCCCATTGTTGTTTTAATCAGTCCCTTTAATTACCTAATTTTCTTGATTGGTTGTCAGCTTGTAAGGTTTTTGATATGTTCACCTGGTGTTAACTTTATTGCAGTTTGTTATTTTATTCCCCTGAAAAAGTTTTTATTTTTTAACGAAACGTTGAGATTTTAAATAGTTTTTAAGAAATTTGTTATTTATTCCACTGAGGAAGTTTTTTTTAATTGTTTTTAAGTTAATTTTATTATATTTTATATTAATTTAAAAAGCTCGAGATGTTTCTACCGGTTTTGATGACTCTGGAAATCATTCTGATTGTGTTCATCATAGCCGGCAACACTTTGACAATTCTCGCAATTTACCGCTTCAAACATTTGAGAATTGCCAGCTACGTCATGATAGGAGCGTTGTCCATGAGTGATCTACTTATAGGAACGATTTACATGCCTCTTGTGTTGTTCAGAATGTACAACCACGCCCTCTTTAATGACCGAATACTATGTCTAACCATGATCTTCGTCGGACAGTCAATATCTATGGCGAACACTGTATTTCAATCCACACTTTCCCTGGACAGATTCTATGCCGTCCAATTTCCGTATCACTACCACTCCAACGTAACAGTGAAACACAACTTGAAGTGGAGTATCGCTCTCTTTCTAGGAATGTTTTGTATCAACGTACCCGTGCTTTGCGGTATAGACCTCTGGCAGACCTATCCTAAATGTTATGCACCTACTCTGTTACCTAAAGCTTATGTTCGCTTCCTCGTCGTAATTACAATGGTGTTCTTGGCTGCCGGTCTCTTAGCTTTCGTTCGTGTTCTGATAGCAGAACTCAATCTACGACGGAAAGACAGAGAACAAGAGTTATCGGACTTGGAGAAACAGTCGCATGCACAATCTACTCTGATGATTCTAGTATACGCTGTTTCTATGTTGCTAGCTCTGCCTCACATTGTATATTACTGCTGGGGTACTATCACCAACACGCCGTATGATCCAGTCATTCTAGGTGTGATGCAGCTGTTTGATGTCTGTAATTCCGCCGTCAACTGTGTCATTTACGGTATGAAGAACACAAAGTTTAGATGGGCGTACAAACGACTTCTTGGAATTAAAGGTGCGCAATTGGAACCAGAAGTTATTAATATACCGGTAACTAAATAAATACAGTGGACATCGCATATAACGGCATTGCATTAAAGGTATTAGAACCGTATTTACATGTATTAACTGATGCGTCAAAACACATACAAAATATTTGTTGGATACATCGGTTATTCACTTACCGACCTGGACATTTGCGTGGTC
>JAUTWP010125824.1:0-11491 GCA_033042655.1 Cyathermia naticoides
TGGGTTGGAGTCGATACCGAGGTTAAAAATCCCATGCCTCGACTGAGAGATTCGATCTCAGTACCTACCAGCCTTAATTCCGATAGCTTAACCACTCGGCCACGGAGACTGGTTATTTCAATTCTGATGTTGCACCTTTAATAAGATGGTGAAGTTCTATAAGCATGAGGTCAGAGGTTATAGTGTGACTATATTGTTAATGTGTCTGTATAGATGATCTTGTAGTTCAATTACTATGACCGGTGATAATGTTTCAGTTAGAAATTTCATCTTTACTTCATCCACGATAATTTTGTTTTATACATACACATTTATTTTATTTTATTTAAGTCTACTTTTAAATTTTCAGAATTTCATTATAAAATATTTTGGGAAATTTTGACTCACAATAGTTGAAAAAAATCTTTGACATGTGGCACATTAATATATTTTGACAAAAGTAAAAAAAGCTTTTTTAATAAAAATGTGGTTATCTCATTTGAGTCATACATACATTTTGTATGTTTTAAAAATTTGTTTTTATGAAGCAAAGAACATTAACAACAATTAGTTACAAAGTTGTAATTAAATGATATTTGACAAAAGTCGATTATTGATATCTATTTTAAGATCTTAATTAGTTTCTGAGTATTTTAATCTTTATTTGGTTACTCAGTCTCTATAGACTTTTTTCCAGTAATGACAAATTAACACAATTTAAAGTTTTAGCACATTAAGTTTTAAATCATGCTTATAAACTTGGACATCACTTAAATGTCATATGTGATGTATTATATGCATTTGAGCCTAGACTACAGTTTGAGTCGTCCATACTAAATATTTTATATACACGAAGTGTTGATCTTTACACAAAATAAAATTACTTGTTTAAAAAAATTAAAATGCTTTTATAAAGATAAATAATTAACATAAAAAGTGTTGAAAACATAGTAAGTGTATTTAGCAATTCAAATTCACAGCAATTTAAAAAAACCTTTATATCTAATTACTGTATTTGACTGGGAATAAGCCCACCCCTATTTTTTACAACTAAAGAAGAGACTATATCTGTGAATAAGCCCAGTATAAATAATTCATATATAAATAATAATGTTTCAATAAATAACGAAATACATATATATAAAAATAAAACAATAATAATTTACATAATTAAAAATACATCTTTTTATCCCTACATTAAAAAAACTATTAAAAAAATCCTTTAATTACACCACATTACTTTTCATTTCCATTTTTAATTTATTGTACATTGATGTTATGACTCGTTATTGTTTTCTGTTTCACCCTCACACCTCTGTGATTTATTCTGTATAGTTATATTTTATTTGTTTGTGATGTGAAAAATGTGATGCGTTTTATAAACATTATCATTGAAATGTGACACGCATGCACAAACCAAATGTGATGCGTACACAGTTTTATAAACATTATCATTGATATGTGACACGCATGCACAAACCAAATGTGATGCGTACACAGTTTTATAAACATTATCATTGATATGTGAACACGCATGCACAAACCAAATGGCACCTGTTTGCTCATTGGCTTATATTTGATATGGTAGCTTGCGGAGATTTGTGGAACTTGCACAGTTTTGTGTGGAAATGTTAAGACATTCTTTATCTGTGCTTCACACGCCTGATGTAAAACGTTATATTGTTCATATGCAAGATTCTTGCACTTAGAACAATTGTAATTAGAAATGTAATTAATCCTTTACATTGGAATATAATTGTAATTAGAAGATTAATTGTAATTAATAATATACTTGGCCCCATGCTTATAAAACATTTAGAATCTACTCAATGCTTCCCTGTCTTAGATCATGGACTTGACTGAACATTTAAAAAGGCAGTGTCTGTCTTTTAAAAAAGATTTAACAATTTAGAATGTATCTTGTATGTTTGATGTGTACCATGCTCCATTTTTCTGATGCAATGATCTTCTGCACCATATTTAGGTCACGTGAATAGCACTACGACTAAGCAATGGTGGATAGCTGCTGACCAGCCTCGCCGATTTATAGTGTATTTCGCGTGATCTAGTTACAATACAGCAAATCATTGAGTCAGAAGAATGGAGCATGGTGCGCATCAAACAAACATACAAGATATATTCTAAATTGTTAAAAAAGTTTTTAAACCAGACTGCCACTTTAATCATTCTGTTTCTGTCTTGGATAACGGAGATAGCTGATGTCATTACTAGGGTCCAAGACAGGTGTCTGTATTTAACAGCTTGTTATTAATGTAGATGTTAAAATGTTTGACTTGACTGAATGCTCAAAACTCAAATAATATGTCTGTATGTTTAGACCAGTTTGAAGCTTGTGTTCAGACTCTAAAAGTGTTACAAACCGAGGGCCTGAAGCACGTTCCAGTATTTCAATTGATACGTTATTGGAAATAGAACACAATGAGATTTGTCACAAATAGAATATTTTTAAATTGGCTATCGAATAGTTTTAAGAGTTTATTGTTTAGTTATATGTTTGATCATCTCCAATCAAATTGGAAATATTTATTACGTTTCATTTAATTCTTGAATAGACAATGTTGTGAATGTTTGTTTTATTATAAAAATTACTAGAATGTCTGTTTATTTAAAGTGTGTTAATATGGATGTTTTTACAATCGTAACAATGTTTGGAAATGATGATGGTCTAAAGGCAATGATCTGATTGCGTATCAATATAAAACATGGGTATTTTTGGAGCCAATGTTTTGTGTTATGATTAGGTAAAGTAAGGAACGTATTTCAAACATTGTTTGGATTGTAAAACATGTAATGATGTCTTTAAGTTCAATGTTTAGAGTCTATTATGTTTCAACGTTCAGTGGGGGAGACAAACTTTAAACATAACATAAAACTACACTGTTTACTTGTATACACCTCAGCAAAAGTTAAGCACTAAATAATTAAAATTTAATGTTAATGACCCACTAGAGCACATTGATTGTTTAGTTGTTGGCTATTAATAGACATCAAACATGGTTCATTAAAGTGGCAGTGTCTGCTTTTTTAATATTAATTTTAAGCATTTAGAATATATCTTGTACATTTGTTTGAGGTGCACCATGCTCCATTCTTCTGCTGCAACGATTTGCTGTATTGTAATTAGATCATTCGAAATATGCTATAAATCAGCGAGGTGGGTCACCAGCTGTCCACCATCGCTAAGTCATAGCACTATTCATGTGACCTAAATATGGTGCAGGAGATCATTGCATCAGAAATGTACAATATATTCTAAATGGTTAAATATAAAAAAAAACAGATTGCCCCTTTGACATATGCAGTGTTGCTCATTATTAAACATTTTAAATACGGATGGTACTTTTATAAATTGAATGTTAATATGCACGAAGAGCATATAACACATTTAACCATGTTTATCCTTTAACCAGCTGATATTTTGCATGTGAGGTATTCATACCTATGGCTCATGTGTTTTACTTTTGTTGCGGTGTATATTATAATAAACTTAATTACGAGATGTCAAGTGTGCTAAATATATTGACCTTTCATCTGTGCTAAACTTGTCATTCAGGGGTTGAAATGATCACCTGATCACGACGTAAAACACACTTTAGTTAAAGTGGCAGTGGCTGGATTCTTAAAAATATTTAACCATTTATTAATATATTCTTCTGATGCAAAGATTTGCTATATCGTAATTAGATCATGCAAAATACACTACAAATTGGCGAGGTGGGTCACCAACTGTCCACCATAGCTACATCATAGCGGTATTCACGTGACCTAAATATGGTACCGCAGATCATTTCATCAGAAGAATGGAGGATGGTACTCGTCAAACAGACATACAAGATATATTCTACATGGTTAAATATTTTTTTAAACCAGACACTGCCACTTTAACACAGATAAAAAACGTTCTCACATATGACTTTTAACAGGTCTCATCCTACAGGTCTGGACATTGTTTCAACCCCTGCTTTGTATGGTATAACACTGTCTATTCAAGAGCATCTTGTCAGATTTAATTTGACAGGTTTCCATATAGAGTTTAGATCACTATATCATGTATGTTTCTATGAACCAATATAATTGGGATGTCCTCTTTAGAGAACATGGGCAGCTGCAATTGGTATGTTCGTAAAACTCGTGGCCTTACATATAGCTTATCTGAGACCATGTTCAGTGGAAGTTCTTTCCATGTGCATCCATTTGGCACCAGTCCACCGCTTGATTCCACAACTCTTGGCCATTCCTTTGTAACAAGGCCAAGTCTAGGAAACCCGTTTCGTTTGGTACCCAATCTGCTACATGGCTATACAGACACAAACCAGTGATCATATGGTGTCTGAGGTAAACATTCAAATACATCACAGTAGCGGATCTAGAAATTAAATAAGGGTGGTGGTTGGATGGGGTTTATTTCGAGGAAATTAATAAAATTCATTAAATATATTTGGAAAGAACGTAAAAAAAAGAAATTTCTCAGAAAGGGAGGGGGTGGCTAGCCACCCTATTCACCCCTCTGGATCCGCCACTGCATCAATTGATGGAAAACCATCTGAAAAAAATCCTTCTGTAAATCATGTTGCGTTTGTGGAAAAATAAACTGGGTTATCTGATAGTAAGCGTCATCAGTCAAATTTAAAAAGCAAATGGTTTAGAATTGAACTTTGTCTACTGCTTTGATGTGTGTTACACATTAGAAAAAAACGTATTCAATTTTTTGTTTTCATTCTTAAAACTATTTTAAATCATGTACTAACTAAGGGCAACACTAAAATGTTTGCTTTCATATGAAATGTGTGTAATGTATATATATATAATGCAGCAAGTTTATTATAATTGTATGTGAATGATGATGTTTTTAAATACTATGTTAGTATAATTGTACAGTTAAGTCGTAAATAGCCTTTTCCAAGACAACGACACATTGTTGTGAAGCCTTGGTTGTGCTCATGTTACTAACTCGTTGTCTACCAGGACCTGCTGGTGTGTATAGTGTACAATGTCTTCTTGCTTATCTTTAACATGGGTACGTTCAACAATTAGTTTTCTAAAACACAAGGAAGAGCAGGAAAAGTATGATTGGAAAGACGTTTAAAGTGTATATTTTACAGTATTGCATTAGGCCTGGTCGGGTAAATGTATTTACGTGCTTCCATCAGATAACTGTTCAAGCACACTGCCCTTAAACAATAATAGTGGTATTGGATCTACCTATTAAGTATTATGTATAGTACCGTATAATACCTATTTGTACAACTTTTTTTGCTACATATGACATCTATATCTTGTAATCTTATGTCATTTTCATGATTTTGCCGAGTGACACTTTTGGTAAATGCATATAATACCAAAATGAGGAAACTGCTGTACATTTTTGTTTTTTACTAATATGGAAACCGATTTCAAGTATTCGTAAACTAATGACATAACTTTTGGCTACTGAATGTTAACAAGCTATGTAAGGATTTTGTTTTCGTAAGGAACTGTTTTTATTACATGGATTAAATACTCAATTTAAAGGTATGAATAACAATTTGAAGTTTCGTTGGGTATTTCACGAAATTTACGATCTACGCTTATCCGTTCGAAAACTAGTAATCGGAGGATACATAACAGGTAGACCCAATACCACTATTATTGTTTAAGGGCACCTGTGATTGGGAGTAGCCTCTGACAAAGGCCCAAGGTCGCTCCCAATGGAAGACATGGTAGCATTCAAAATGCACGCTAAAAATAAAACATTTGGTTTATGTAAGAGAACTGTTGGAATTATTTAATTGTTAAACGGTCCCATTGTTAGATTTATTAATAAACACATGACCCCATTGTTTAGCATAAACAGGAAGTTCACAAACGGATTTGTTGATACCAGTTAAAGAAGGAGTCGATCACTATTATCATCAGTTTCCTATCCAAACAGAAAATAAAGTTTCCTCAACTCCCAAATTCATGTTTAAAATTATTTATTTCAATCCACATTTTGAAAATTCAACTTTTTTGTGCAGGTCATAGCCGCTTCCCTTCCCTATAAGTCAAACCTACTCAAGCGGCCACCTGTATTAAGCAGACACCTGCATTCAAATATCACTATTTCTCCAAATCAGTAATTTAGTAAGATATAACCTGTATTAAGCAGACAACTTTTTTCAAAGGTCAATACTTTCCCCCAATCAATAATTTAGCACAATATAACCTGTATTAAGCATCCATCTGTGTGAAGACGTCACGTTTAGTTACTTGGGTGGCTGATTAAGACAGGTTTGACTACTGTACACAGAGACCGATGTAGCTAACTTTCAACAGATAGGAAAACGTTGATAATGATAACCGACCCCTGACCTCTCTCCCATGCATATATTAGTGTATAGCATACATAATGCTCATTGTATTATTAACATAGATTTACGTGCGACGTGTTTGTTCCATGTATGTGACAAAAAAATGTTGCCATGTTCGAATTTACATAACGTGACAAATTGTAAATGTATTTATGTGTTAACTCGTGAGATTTGTCCTGTGTACGTGATTGCAATAACCGTAGAAATTCACTTTTATCTTACATGTACGTCTAAATAGTTCTTCATATTGTAGCATCCTCACCAAGGTACTAAATAAAATTATACGTTGTTTTACACACGATCGTGAAATTACATAAAATAAAACTTGAAACTGTATTATCATTATGTCAACCTGTTATAACATTATACACGTGTACAGTTGAATTTGTATATAACGACCACTCATGGGACCAACAAAAAGTGGCCGTTGACAGGTGGCCTTTATATAGAGGTCAAATAAAGAAATGTGTTTTGGGGATGTTTCAATGTTACCATTATGGGCAGATGGTTGTTTTATAGAGGTGCCCGTTAGACTATGTTCGATTGTATATATAAATAGCAAGTAATATTTTAGAAAAAAATCATGAAAAAAGATCAACAAAATGATAATTTAACTTGGTATGTATTGTTTGTGTATAACAGGTCATCATAATGCTAAAGATTTTCAAGTTATGTTCATGGAAGTTTCGTGAATCCTATAATTAAAAACGTATAGTCTTGTTTAGTACTTTTACATTATATCTTGCTTAATTATAGGAACAATGTCTCCGTTCTTCTGTAGAATGCAGGGTCATAGTGCCATCATAACGCTGCCATGTTATTGCCACAAGTCTCAAATGTATTGGCACTCTTGAAGTCAGAAATATAAACTTCCATTAATCCTAGTTGTGGACCTCTATAAACCATGACTGAACAGAACGTTCTTTTGTGCCCTTAAATATTAAACTATCATTAATGAACCCCAGTACAGTAGACAGAAAGAGAAAGAGAGAAAGTACGGTAAGAAAGAGGAAGAAGGAAAATACGGTAAGAGAGAGAAAGTACGCTAAGAGAGAGGAAGGAAGAAAGTATGGTAGGAGAGGGAGAGGAGAGAGAAAGGAAGAGAGAAAGGGAGAGAGAGAGGAGTAGGAGAGAAGAGGACAAAAGAGATGTAGAGAATAACAATGATAAAACATTAACATAATTATTTTAATGAAATACGAAAATTCTCCAACTTTCGCAGAATCTTTATCTTCATACTTTAAGCGTGTCCTCTACAAAGGTTTTCTATAATCTACTATGGTAGCACAAGAACCTCAACCCTTCATAGTCCCTTTTAGACAACTATTTGCTTAATAGTGCTTTCATTTGATGCCTGATCTGTCATTCTCCACCTACAGAAATAAAGGATGAACTTTGTCCTGACAAAATGCTCATATATTGAAACTTGAGAGAAAAATTGGATTCACAAATTTGGCAAACTTTTTGTAGCAGAAATAACGTGTAAATCTTTAAAGTGTTTACATCCTCATAGGACTTCAAGCACTTCTTCTGTTATCAGCACGGCATCTGACTTTGCCAGGTTCTCTACCCAGGACCTAAATAAAGGATAGGATAAATTGTTTAACGCCCACGTTTACAGTCAGGCGCCATAAATAAATCAGACGTACAAATTAATCTACTGCTAAAAACAAAATGGCCACCACTTTGCTTTGTAAAAATTAGAGCCAATCACTGAACAGCATTAAATTAGATGTTCCTAACAATGAATGTTATATTATGGAAGCCATCAGTATACAATAACTATGAGTTTCTTTTATTGTGGAAACCACGAATTTGTGGAAATCATGTGTGTGGAAACCATGAGTTTGTGGAAACCATGAGTTTGTGGTCCACGACTTTGTGGAATCCACGAGTTTGTGGAAACCATGAGTTTGTGAAGTCCACGACTTTGTGGAATCCACGAGTTTGTGGAAACCATGAGTTTGTGAAGTCCACGACTTTGTGGAAACCACGAGTTTGTGGAAACCATGAGTTTGTGAATCCACAAGTTTCTTGTTTTGTAAAAACCATGAACGTCTTGTGGAAGCCCTGGGTTTCTTGTGCTGGTGTATGTATTGTATGTTCGGTATTGTGCTGTTCATATGGAGTCTGTTGACTGTTTTCTGTGCATTACAGCTCATATTGGTTGTCTCTTGTTACCACATCAAATGCTGTTGATAGTTTGTTGGAATTACTGTACAGTAATCAGTACTATGTTTACATTGTGTTGAACGTGGAGATTTTTTGCAATATTGTTGCACTGTTTTGTTTGAATGTTTGTAGTAGATGACGACTACTAGCGAATTTGTTCATCTTCTCACATGTTACTGTCTGAGATATACTGACTTTTGTCTCTTAAAGGGGCGCTGTTTCAGTGATGTTTTGTTCTCATTTTTAAAGGGACATGTCATACGTTTTTCTGCCTTTATTGCCCCTTTTAAAGAGCATATACACGGACGAGACTCATTCGTGATGCACACAGACAGTTTTAGTAGTTTTATGGCACTTATAAATACAAATTAGAAATATTTGTCTACAACTAAACACCGAATTGTGCCGAAGATGAATCATAGACATAAAAAACGGTTTCATCACGAATAAGTCTCTTCTTTGTTGGGTTCTTTATACATCAAAGCAAACCAACTTGTATAAGATCACATAGTTCGGTTGGCTTTGAAGGCTGCAAGAAAACACACTAAACACATGACGGACCGTTTTCTTTAAAACTGAACTGAATGTTTATCATTTTGTTAAATCCCATTTTTAAATATTGATGTTCCTCACTGTAAACAGAAACTAACTTGACACTGTCCCTTTACTCGCTTATTTATAGTTAATTGTGAACTAATATGTTAACTTTCACTTTCAGTTTCGTTATCAAAGTATGTTGGCTTCAGACTACGTTTAAAATAACTGATATTCCCCAAGTATGCGTATTAGAGCTGTGATTATGACGCGTGTCCGTTTGAGCAGGTAATGATCATCATTCGCGAACACCTTACATCATTACTAATGTTCAGTAATTCATTAACATCTTCACGATTTTGCCTAAAAATCCTTTGAGCTCTACATAGAGCAGCTTTTAATCAATTGATTAAAATACGAATGAATAGTAATAATTATTACGTAAATAATTTAGCTGATATAATACTTCCAGAAAAATGTAAATGATTACGTTTATATAATATTTTGAGCAATATGCAATGCATTATTAATACTGGTGTTATTTTACTAGGGTACTTAAAATAGAGGTTCTCTGTTACAATAGGTGGGATAACTACGCAAGCAGAAAAATAATGGCAGCATGTTTTAAAGATGGCAGCATTTTCTTTAATTATATGCAAAGCGAAGTGAATTGTTTCAAAAACAGTTCACTTTGTGACATCGTGTGTATGGGTGCTGTGTTCTCTGTTAGTTTCAATCTTAGATGTGCCTACTCGTGTTGATAGTGAACCTTAGTGCACAATGATAAAATCATTAGTCTGTGCCTTTCTAATAATGCGTTGGCCATCAGATATTAATTAAAGTGTTTTAAAAAATATTTAACTATTAATATTTAGAATATAATTTGTTTGCACGTTTGCTTGATGCCCAACACGCTTCATCAAACAATCGTACAAGATATAATTATTCTAAATGGTTAAATAAAAAGAAAAGAAACAGACACTAGCACTTTAATTAGTGAACTATTTTACTAAATCTACTTGTAAGTGGATCAATGAATTTATACAGTGGGTGTCAAAACGATAATTTTAATAAGAGGGTGTACGGGAGAGTATATGGAGGTGAATTAAGATACAATTTAAATAGTTGGCTAGAGAATCCGAAGCCTCTTGCATTACAGTCATAAAAGTTTCGTTTTATGAGAGATAAATCTGTTACCTTTTAAAAACTACGAGGAAAACACCCATTTAATTAAAATATTTTGAAAATATAGATTTGAAATTTTCCAAATTTATTAGACGTTTTTAAAATAGAAACTATTTTTACCAGAACCGTTTTGTACATATTTTATATATAACACTTCTTCTAAAATGTTTTTGTGTCTGTATGAGTGAATTATTTTAATTGTATAATTAGAAGTAACGTCATATACTGTAGTCCAACCGATAACATGAATAATATATTGAAGGATAAGCATATAACGTAACAAATTAAAAATAACAACGTAGTACGAACACTCACATATTGTAACATTAACGTATTGAAAAAAGAGTAGCAACTATTATCAAAATTATTAATTAATGTATTAGAGAATGTATTAAAAATAAGAATATTGAGCACTATGTTAATACAGTCGATTTCTCTTAATTGCATATCCTTGGTGCACAATTGTTTTTATACATTTAACAGGATTATGCTATTATCCTTTAATACTATTTTAGGTAATTTTGATAGTTTATAACACAAAGACGATATAAATTATTAAATATATTGCTTTTAATATAATTAATTTAATATGGAACATCTGTATTTTAGTTCCCAATGTACTCATTAGACTCTCATAAATGCATGTTTTTCAATGATTTTGTATTTTTAATAACATTCAGTTTTGAAGATGTAAAAAAGTATTAAATTTTTGAATGTTTTTTTGCAATTAAGCAATTAAATAAAACGCAAGCAAACAATACATAAACATTTAACATTGTCATATATCAAACCTGGGGTTTGTGTGTGTGGAGGATTGACTGGGGGTGCAAATATACCAGGGGGTAATTATCCACGGGGAAATATCCGTGTGCGGGAGGGGAAATGTCCGGGCGGGGGACATGCCCTAGAATCCTTAACAAGTATGTGTCATTACTGACCTTGGCATACTTGGAAGGTTACTGTCATAGACCGATCTTGACATATTTGGAATGTTTGGGTCATAGACCGACCTTGACATACTTGGAAGGTTTGTGTCCTAGAATAACCTTGACATACTTGGAAGGTTTGGGTCATGGACCGACCTTGGCATATTGACAGGTGTCTGGCCTTGGTAGGTGTCTAGCCTTGGTATGAGTCATAGACCGCATGAATCTATACAGGCCCCCTTACTACCTATACACCCTTTCCACTATAAAAGTTTGTTTTGTTTAACGACGCCACTGGAACACATTGATTTTTATCTTATCATCGGTTATTGGATGTCATTCATA
>JAUTWP010125935.1:0-11491 GCA_033042655.1 Cyathermia naticoides
AGAGCACATTGATTTTTATCTTATCAGCGGCTATTGTAAAAGTAAAGTTTGTTTTATTTAACGACGCCACTAGAGCATTGATTTTTATCTTATTAGCGGCTATTGTAAAAGTAAAGTTTGTTCTATTTAACAACGCCACTAGAGCACATTGATTTTTATCTTATCAGCGGCTATTGTAAAAGTACAGTTTGTTCTATTTAACGACGCCACTAGAGCACTTTGATTTTTATCTTATCAGCGGCTATTGTAAAAGTAAAGTGTGTTTTAACGACGCCACTAGAGCACTTTGATTTTTATCTTATCAGCGGCTATTGAAAAAGTAAAGTGTGTTTTATTTAATGATGCCACTAGAGCACATTGATTTTTTCTTTTCATCAGCTATTGGATGTCATTCATATGGTCATTTTGACACATTTCTTTTTTAGAAACCTACTGCTGTCACATGGGCTATTGTTTTTCGATAAGCAGCAAGGGATCTTTTATATGCACTTTCCCACATACAGGACAGCACATACCACAACCTGACAAACCAGTTGTGGAGCACTGTTTGGAACGGAAAATAGCCTAAACCGCAGATGGGTCCACTGAGAAGAATCGATCCGGCAACTGACCACTTCAAAAAAAATACTGGTCTTATGTCATTACATTGAAAATAAATAAAAATTTCTACAATGTCTATAACAAATGTGATGCAGATCAGATACCCATAGCAAACTTGTCCTACATGTAGACATAAAACAAACAGCTATTTGTAAATACCTAAATGTCATTTCCTATCATTGTTCACCCCACCCACCTATCTTTCTAAAATGTCAACATAAATAATCCACAATAATCAATGACTTACTTGTATAATTTTTATTAATGTCGCAACAAAGTGTCCACACAGAAAATCTAATTCTAAATACATTTCATCCTGATTTACTAGACAACCATGTTGCATATTAGATCACTGTTTTGGATATTTTCCGTTCCAACCAATGGTCCACAACTGGTTAATCAAAGATTGTGGTATGTGCTGTGCTGTCTGTGGGAAAGTACATATAAAAGATCCCTTGCTGCTTATCGAAAAGAGTAGCCTATGTGGTGGCAGCGGGTTTCCTCTAAAAAAATTAAAATGACCAATGAATGACATCCAACTAGAGTTGATCAAACAAGGCAAATCAGGTAAATTCTTCACACCAATCCACATGTACTTATTATTGATTCCTGCCTTCATTTGTTAACCAGTTTCTGATGAGATCATAACCATCACCTTGGCATAGCATGAAACCTGTACATGTGTCATCACCTATACATGTGTCATCACCTATACATGTGTCATAAGCAATGAACCACAACACAATATTTGACCACACTGATGAACATATACTCAACAAAATTAATTAAGGACCAGTAGATATTTTTGGCATTTTTCTTTAAATAAACAAAATTAAAGTTCTATTGTAAGACGATGTTCTTAATAATAATAATTTAATCAAAAATTTAGAGCAAACAAAATTGTAAGTATCTTTATAAACCAATATGCAAAAACATTTTGTTGAGTATATTTCACATGATCAGCAATAAAGTGATACATCTTCAAGTAGAATGAACCCAACTCTTGTTGGAGAAAATAAAGTCATATACAGTGGTCTCTGTCTAAACCAGGCAAGAGTGAGTGCTCTGCAAGGCTCAGTGGGAAGGTGCTTCCACTTGCACCGACCAATGGTTCCATAACTGCTTTAACAAAGGCCATGGTTTGTGCTATTCTGTCTATGAGAAAGTACATATAAAAGATCCCTTGCTGCTTATCGAAAAAGAGTAGCATCATTAGTATGGTGGTAGCGGGTTTCCTTTCTACTAACATTAATATCTGTCCTGGACAGACAGCTCAGCTGTCAACCCATGACAGCATGCTTGAACCTTAATTGAATGTAAGCATGAAAATAAATATAATCAACCAAACCGGGCACCCATGGGACCAAGTAAAATGTTCAGTTCTTAGAGGTGTCTGGTTTTCAGGGGTTAGATTTACATAAATTGTTTGTCCAGTTTAGAGGAGGTCTGATTTAGAGGGCTTTCACTGTACCATAATCAGGGACTTTCTGTGATATTAAACTGCTAAGCACTACTTTAGATGGTGAATCAATATCATAGGACAGTGAAGACCTTTCCTATATTAGTTAGATGATGATCATTCTCGGTCATAATTAGGTCATCTCTACAATAAATAAAGTGTATCTCAGCAACATGACACATTTCCAATAATTTACTAATTTGCTTACCTTATAGATGATAAGCTTACACAAAGAAATGTTATCTGAACACGTTTCAATGTATATATTGATAATTATATTGATAATTATATTGATAATTAATCCAGTTTCATTACAAATACAGAAAAGCATGCTCATGCATAGCTGAATTTATATTTTATTCAGTACTCAATTCGCATACATTTTCATTTTCTAGTGGCTGTTAACTTAATTATTTGATTGGAGTGTAACTGCTCAACAGAAAAGGACAGTCGATAGTGTTTGGATAATTAAATTTAAAAGCCATTATTTTCAATATTACAATTAGCCAAATGATCTTACTTAAGAGGTCACCAATCTTTCTCCTTATTTATTCAATATAGTACAAAATGATGTGTTAAAGGAGTAGTAATACCAAAAATAGTTTTGCAGTTGAAAATATGTATATCTATGCTAAAAACACATACAGACCGTTTAATTTACAAAAATTGCATATTAATTAAAAACCACGATAATTCCCACTTGCTGGATGCAGACATTTTGTCTTTAGAGTTGTCTCCCCTTGAATTCTGGCACCAGATATGATGCAGAAAAAGGTTTTTGTTATTGTACAGTATTACATGATTGAACAAATAATATCAAACAGCAATGTATTCGGGTGCGAGATATTCTTCTGGGAGTAGTGAAAACTTTATTGACGAAACTGTTGTTGAACCAGACGAGATTTTGGAGCCGTATCAGTCCGAACCGGTGTTTACATCGGCGGAGATAAATTAGATGTATTAAGAGCATTCCTTATACTAAAATATGTTTTTTTTTGTAGCAGATAAAATTCTTTTAAAATGGAACCATTTACTTTTATTAAAACATCTAACAAAAATATTTGCTATTAGTTTTAGTGTTCCTTTTTTCTATACACAAATATAAAGCAACTCCATGTGCATGTTAGAAATAGCATGCTTGATGCACAATAGCAAATCTGACATCATCAGTAAATCTAACCAGGCATAAGCTCTTTCACAGACCAGGAAGCAGGACCAGTTGAAAATATTTGCTTCAACACCCAATACGCAGTTTGTTTGTCACTTCATGATACTTAGGAAGAAGTATCGGCAACATTTATAGCTCCGATGTACAACTTAATTGTGATATCAGTAATATTCTACAGCCAATTTTCCATTGGGAGGCTAGCATCCAACGCATAAATCATCAAAATGAAAGAAGGATTTTTCCCATCAATTCGGAGAGTCAAGATTATTTGATAATTGAGACTGGAATGTTGCCACTTTTTAACTGTACTGTAAAAGTTTAAGTCAGAGAAAGAAATATTGTAGAGACTGGTGTCTAATTAAGTAAAATAAAGTTTGTTTTGTTTAACGACGCCACTGGAGCACATTGATTTTTATCTTATCAGCGGCTAGTGGACGTCATTCATATGGTCATTTTGACACATTTCTTTTAGAGGAAACCCACTGCCGCCACATAGCCTACTCTTTTTGATAAGCAGCAAAGGGTCTTTTATATGTACTTTCCCACAGATAGGACAGCACATTATGACATATTATGACATACCATGACCTTTGATGAACTAGTTGTGGACCACTGGTTGGAATAGAAAATAACCCAAACTGCAGCTGGGTCCACTGAGAATGATCGATCCAACGACCAACCGCTTCAAAGGCGACATGCTACCGACTGAGCTAGATCACACTCTCAAACCAAAATCATTTCATGGCATTTTGAAAAGTTGATCCTGAATCAACATGAAATTTTAAAATGTTGACACTTGCCAAGAATATTTATAATTTGTTTTTAAATGAATTATTCCTTTAAAAAAAGTTGACACTTGTCAAGAAAAGTTTATAATTTGTTTTTAAATGAATAATTCCTTTAAAAAAAGTTGACACTTGCCAAGATGATTTTAACATTTATTTTTAAATGAATAATTCCTTTAAAAAAAGTTTTAATTAATGTGTTTCTAAGACAATTTACATGAAATTTCAGTAAATTTATCAAGTATTATAAAAAGTTAACACAACCAATTGCTCTATGAAAACATTGACACAGAAACTGTAGACAATTATGATGGTTTATAAACATTCCTATGTGTATGTGTGTATAAACAAACAAGCCGTAATATGATGCAATGAAACATGATAATCATGATCTCTTAATCAGTCTATTGATAGCTGGTTGTAAATAACTTCAACATTAGCTTAAAGTGGCAGTCTCTGGTTTTTAAAAAAGATATTATAAATTGGTGTGGCAAATCGCCACCTGTCCGCCATCGCTAAGTTGTAGAGCTTTCACGTCACCTAAATATGGAACAGCTGATGGTTGCATCAGAAGAATGGAGTGTGGTGCATAGTAAACAAACGTACAAAATAAATTCTAAATGGTTAACTACTTTTAAAAAAAAAGAGACTGCCACTTTAATTTTGACCCATTTTGTATTATCTTAAAACCATTAAAACGACTGCTGATAACTTGAAAAGGAATTGTTCATTGTTCCTACAATTCTGTTATTATTCCTCAGTTATTTCTAGATGAGATGTTCAATCACAGAGCTATTACAGAGTTAGTGACCAACATAACAATTACTTCTTAGAAAGTTTTGTTTTCATTTATTTAATGATGACACTAGAGTGCATTGGTTTTTATCATCAGCGGCTATTGGGCATCATACATCTATGGTTATTTTGAGACATTTCTTTTAGAGGAAACCCACGGCTTCCACATAGGCTACTCTTTTTGATATGCAGCAAGGGATCTTTTATATGAACTTTCCCATAGACAGGACAGCATATACCACAGCCTTTCAGTTGTGGAGTACTGTTTGGAATGGAAAATAGCCCAAACTGCAGATGGGTCCCCTGGACAGCATATACCATGGCCTTTGATGAACCAGTTGTGGAGTAATGGATGGAACGGAAAATAGCGCAAACTGCACAACCGACCACTTCAAAGGCGAACATGCTCCAGACTGAGCTACATCCTGCTCCTCCAATTGCTACCAATCAAAGTCAACCTGAGCATATTATTTTTTTATGTTTGTACTTTTACATTCCCGTAGGCAATTTATCTTTGTATATAACTTGGAACATTTTGTTTTAGAAATATTGGTTAACAAAAATTATAAATTGATTAGCAATTACTTATCGTATATAGTATTACTTTTAGAATTGTGTATCAATCTCGGAAACTTGGGTAGTGATTGAAGATAAAATACTAAACAAAATGTTTCTTATTATCATGTTTCATTGTACTTAAAGCATGTCAGAAAATCATCCTATTCTGTTAGGTGGATCAATAGTATGTAAGAAAACCTTACTAAAATAGACAGCCCTTGAAATTAGGAGATGATCATACAGTTTTTCGATTTGCGGGTGTTATTGTCCATTTGATCCCATATATGTCCTTTTTTACCAAAGGCGTCAGCCTGAGGTTAAAAATTTAAACATTTGCAGGTGAGTGAGTTGATATTTAGTTTCACCCATTTGCGACGATTAAACATTTATCAATTTAATGACATCATATTAAAAATATTAAAATAAAGCATGAAAAACATACCAAAAATACATTTAAAACATAAATTTTAACAGCAATTTAAAAGTGTTCATATAGACACTCAAAAACCAAAAAATTCTGTATGGTTAACTCCATTATAAACTGAATAATTTTTCTACTGAATTAACTTGAAAAAAATACCTGACTACAAACTAACTGTAGACTCTTGTTACAATTGCTATTGACGTCACTTTCTAATGAAGTCATTAGCTTTCTGGGTGTTATTGTCATTTGATCCCGGTATTTAGTCAATCAAATTACAGACTATGCTTACTATCAGTTTACAATTTTGTATGAATAATATATTATTATTATGTAAATAACCAACAAAGATAAAAATGCCATCACAACATCTTTTCACAGCATCATTGGTGATTCACCACAAATTTTGAGGGCTGAATAGATAATTTACAGAAAGACCGATAGAATGAAGCTGCTGATAGTGAATATTGAATATAAAAAATAATAATGTATTGATTGGTTTGATTCAAACCAAAAATAAAGATAATAATTATTTGCTTTAATAACCACATGAAAGATTAGATCTTTTAAAACTGATTTGCTTTGACACTGTTCATGAGCATAGCCAGCCCATCTGATGCACTAGTAGGCAAATACTGTGTGTTCATCAACGCAAATCATAGAATTCCTGACTGCATTATTAGTTTGGCTGCATGCATCATGTCACTGTATTCATTATGGTTTAGTAAAAAAAAAAAGGAAAGTGTTTTATTTAACAATGCCACTAGAGTGGTATTTCCTGTCCTGTCTATGGGAAAGTGCATATAAAAGATCCCTTGCTGATTATCGAAAAGAGTAGCCTATGTGGTGGCAGCAGGTTTCCTCTAAAAGAAATGTCAAAATGACCATATGAATGACGTCCAATAGCTGCTGATAAGATAAAAATCAACGTGCTCTAGTGGCGTCATTAAATAAAACAAACTTTACTTCTTTTTTTATTGAAATTACATGGCATTTAAAAGATATTTCATCAAGTCTTATTACAGATTTGATAAACCAGGATAGGAAAACAAGAAAGAAATGTGAAGAAGAAGATAAAAGAGTATGTGAGGATCAACTTGGCATTGGTCCATGTAACATTCATCTGTTCTGCACACAAGAGTGGAAGATAAGCCATGCTACACATTCCAGTCCCATCCGAGTGTAAGTTACTATAACTGATGCAGCTGAAGCAATTGTTTCCCAACACACCACACTCTCACACCTGTGCTTGCTATCACAATATACAGGTGGGCAATCTGACTGTGTTATTAGAACTACAAGTGCTGTGGCATGCCATAACAATGTCAGATGGTATGTGTTATCTTATCGGACCATCTGATCTTTTATTGATGGTTTAAAGTAAAGTTTGTTTTATTTAACGATGCCACTGGAACATTGATTTTTATCTTATCATCAGTTATTGGACGTCATTCTTATGGTCATTTTGACACACTTTTTAGGAAACCCACTGCCACCACATAAGTTACTCTTTTTGATAAGCAGCAAGGGATCTTTTATATACACTTTTTCATAGACAGAACAGTTTAGTAATGGTCTAAAAAAATTATATATACAAGTATGGTGGCAATGGTAATCAGACAGAATCAAAACTCCCTTCATATGAAAGTTTATTTTATTTAACAATGCCACTGGAGCACATTGATTTTTATCTTATCAGCGGCTATTGGATGTCATTTTGACACGTTCTAGAGGAAACTTGCTGATGCCATATAGGCTACTCTTTTCGATAAGCAGCAAGGGATCTTTTATATGCACTTTCCCAGACAGGACAGCACATACCATGGCCGTTGATGAACCAGATGTGAACCACTAGTTGGAACGGAAAATAGCTCAAACAGCAGATGTGTCCACATAGAAGGATCGATCTGATGACCGACAGTTTCAAAGGTTGGCACACTACCAACTGAGCTACATCCCACTCGTCATATGAAATAATATAAAAACAAAATCCTTTATATAGTTTAAGAATAAAAGAAAAAAAATATGTTTCTTTCCTGGACAACAATATTTACCAGTACTAGCAGTAGGCCTACCGGTACATGTATTTTATTTGTCACAATAAAAATTTTTAAATTTAAATCTATATATTATAATTTGCACAATAGCCTTGTGAAAGATACATTGCAAGAACATGGCAGGCATTTTATGTATGAACGGCTGATAAGCATTATGAGAGGTTAATGCAACATGTCAACCAAGGGAGCAGTGCGTATGCGGAATACTGATAAAAGATAGTGCACAGTAGTGAAAGTTACTACCATGTTAATTGTTATATTCAATATGTATTTCCAAACAATTCAGACCGTTGATTTGATATCCTTGAATAAAATTTAAATTAATTATTATGGATCAATTAATTAATAATTGGGATGTTTTTTTCAAATAATTATTAAACTTTTACATTGCACTTTATTAAGAAACAAATACATGTATGTTTTTTATAAATATATTAAAAACAATGTGATGCTTAACTTTTGTATTTATTTACAATATATACATTGTTTTACTCTAAATTCGGCAGAATTTTTTTAATGATGAATACACGTATATGTAGTTAATTTTGAAAATGATTAATGGCAACACGTATATGTATACCAATTTCCCCAACCAGTGCACCACAACTGGTTTATCAAAGGCTGTGGTATGTGCTGTCCTGTGTGTCAAAATGACCATATGAATGACGTCCAATAGCCGCTGATAAGATAAAAATCACTGTGCTCCAGTGGCGTCGTTAAACAAAACAAACAAACTTTGTATACCAATTAGTGTATGCCTATCAAACACTGCTTCAGTATATGCTACAAATTGGATATCTGTAGATAGAATGTTTATTTTATTAGGGTCTATTAACACTGAGAAAGAAGCAGGCACTTATTTTTCACATAATAAACAATATGGCAAAGATCAACATATTCCTGTACATAGCAAGAGTTTGTAAACAGCACTGCATGCAAAAGGTCAGATAGCTACCTGCTAGCTACATCACACAAATGTAAACAGGATTACGATACATTAACACTCAGTAACCAGACGGGAAAGAAGTGAAGATACATCTAGCATCTCTGATCCATATCGGTAATTTCTAAATCTAATTTTCACACTGGCAGTCTGTGTTTCATTGGAAAATACTGTTAAAATTATCTCATATTTCCCGTCATAGTTATCAATTGATGTTAAAAAAGGTTTATTTTTGAAGACCCACCGAAGGAGTCATACAAGTACATTGCATACTAATGAATGAACCCAGTGCACGGCATTAACAATTAATTAACTAATTAACCTTTAAAAATACATTTGTACATACAAAAAATAACTTTACAATATTTAGGACTGGCCTTGGTGTAGTACATGAATATTGATGACGAGACCCAAGGTCAATACATTAATAATTAATAAACTAATTAGGCTTTTAAAATCCACATATAAAAATAAAAACATTTTAGTTACATTTAAAGTTGACGAACCCATGCTATTAAAAAAAAAAATGTTTAAATAAATAATGGACACATTACAGAATAAAATACTAATAAAAAAGAAATACTATATGCAATATATAAACAAACATCTACAATAAGTATTATGTAAGTGTATAATTAGATATTTTAATATATTTATAATACTATAAAACTAGCAAACAATTAAGATCAAATAAAATAATCACAGATATCTAAAATTGAAATTTATAAGGTTACCGGAACAGGCGGATCTTTAGTGAAGCATCGTATCAGCATACAGTTGGATCACAGGTAAATCAGCTGTTGGACACTTCCCGTTGATAAGCTGCAATTACTAACCAACAACAAGATCGTAGCGGCCGGTTATCCTCGACAACGTGGTGATGCGTGCATGTCATATCAATAACTAGGAACAACTAGCAGGATCACGGTGTCAGCCATACATGTGTAGCCCTTCACAGAGCATAACACTTACAGGTTTCCTTTGAACCATCCACGCAATAATACAGCCCGGTCTCTTGTACAACACACTTCCCAAGAGAGGTCTATTTTGTGCACTAATTAAATTGATACATTATTCGGTGTGATGGGAGGCTGGTGGTCTTGGCTTCCATCAATACAGCTCACAATCTGACCCCATACTTAGGGCAAGAGATGAAGCCCAAACCCAACTGCTATAGGTACCCAGTGCATGCACTGCCATTCTTGGCTCCACTATTAATTATCCAAGCACTGCAACATCCCATAATAGTCAGTGAGTGCATGCGTTGGTCAGTCACTGAATTGGAAGTGACTACAATGAACGCAGCAGATGTTTAGTGTATATCCCGTCTCCCACCCCAGATCGTGCAAGTGCTGTAACGCATACAACGGTGGTAACAAGCGAGCGTTTCTCAGAGATCAATACATTCACAATGCTATTCTCTGACTGTGTTCTAATAGCATAACGTCACACACAAACAGTACTGTCTGTCCAGATTCATCCATCATTACGCATATCTCATTAAAAAGCAATTTATCATCCTTTTCAGGTCTATATTTTTCATTTGTCATGTGTCATCAAATATTTCCAATTGTGTAGAAAAAAGATCATACAAGATCTTAATGAGAATCCCCAGCCTTGCAAGCTCACAAGGGAAGCCCTTGCGATGATCCGGTATTCCGCGGATATTGACATTTCAATACTAACGACATCTAGTGGCTGCTGCACTTAACGAGAGACAACCCTGTATTGATTTCTCCAGCAGCAATAATCCATGCGACTACCATCAAGTTCTATTCACCAACGCGTATTGAATTTCTTTATGCTTTTCACCATACTTCATTGTCAGATATCTACATCGACATTTCTTTATGGTTTTCAACATATTTCATTGTCAGATAACTACATGAAGACATTGATAAGCAATGTGGCAGCACTCCTATGCACCAGTAACCTGTGTTACATTAAATTGATTAATAACTTTTAAATGTGAAATGTTTTCTTTAATAAAGTTCAGTGTTATATATTTACATCAAGACATTGACAGTTTTGACAGGCAATGCAGAATTATTTTTGCATTAGTCATTTTCACAAACATGGATAAATAATGGTACGAATAAATCAATTGTATCAAAATTTTAAAATTAAAAAATTAAAAGCATTATTTTAGTAGATGCAAAATTTATTTATAAATGTTTAAAAAAAATTAAATACTGTCAAACCTGCTAAAGCAGCCACCTGTAATAAGTAGCTACCTGTCTTCAAAGGTCATCTTTATTTTCTCCCAAAATCAGCTAATTTAGTACAATATAACCTATATTAAGCAGCCACCTGTCTTAAGAGGCCATTTTTGTTACTCCCATGGATGGCTGTTTAAGACAGGTTTGACTGTACTTATATTTTCTTGATTTTAAAATGTGGCCATTTCACATACTGTAGTTTATTTTCATCATGGAGGGATTTTTTTACCATTAATATTTTGTCATACATTTATAATTATATGATACACATAGATGACACAAACATTTATTTAAAGACTGGTAAAGATACCCCATTAAAATGTTGTAAGAGTAGCCTCCCTGTAATCGTTCACTATCAACAATAAAAAATATGTTATTTCTCTTTGCTGAGAACTGCAGTTTGGGTTATTTTCTGTTCCAACCAGTGCTCCACAACAGGTTCATCAAAGGCTGTGGTATGTGCCGTCCAGTCTGTGGGAAGTGCAT
>JAUTWP010126046.1:0-11490 GCA_033042655.1 Cyathermia naticoides
TCCATACAAAAAGAACGTCCTCGGTAACACGTATGGCCATCGTTACAAAGCTTGTCAAACATCAGGTACCCGGATGTTGCATTATATTTTCGGACACTCCCCATAAAAGATTATATATTTTTTAAATTCACAGTAGTTACTTCCCTTAGCTAGTGCGTCTACTCGCCAACATGTATGGTTATCAGGCGTTGCTTTTTTATGAGTATTGAAATTTTAGTTTGAGAGTTTTTGTTGCCTTTCTAATGAAGGTGCGTTTACACTATTTGAAGCAAGACAAAATGACATAAGATTACTAAATATTATGTCATTCTTATGCACGTGAGTTTTACTCAAAGAATTTTTGTATGACTATCAAAAATAGACTGGCTGTCAATTTACGGCCCTTGATCTCTATTTATATCGCGAGAAATCCGGAATAAAACGGCTGTCCGAAAACTAATGATGTCCGAAAACTAATGATCAGACGATATATACTGCCACCTGATAATTATATCATAAAATAAATAATGATACTGCCCCTTTAAATTTTATTTCAGTAATTATTAAATTCGATAGAAAATAAATCCAGGCAAGATTATTTATTTTACAAGAAATTCTAAGGTTCTTAATTTTATAAATTTAGAAGTTTTATCATCACATTAATGGGAATAATGTTAGTTGTTAATTTAAATTTGATTTTTCTTTGACATGAAATGATGAATGATGAAAATAATCAGAATCTGATTTCTCGTATAACAGCACGGTTGTGTTGACATTTTTTATTTCATGTGACAATAATGTAAATTTTCTGGTATTTAATGCAGACAAGTCAACAAAAAATAATCAGATGTAGCATGTTTGTAATGATTGTGTACAAAAACCACGTGGATACTCACACCCGGAAGCCATGTTTATATCGTTAAAGGTCAAGGTCGCTAGATTTATACCGTGCAAAAAAGAAAAGACCAACTTTTTTAATCTTATTTTTAGATTAGGATATTGTGATTTTGTTTGTATTGCTTACACCTTAAGAATTGTTCACATAGTTCCTGCACCTATTTGTCAACATATTTAATACCTTTTTAAGACTTTCAATACCAAATTTTTTTAAATTTAAGACCTATAATTGCATCAAATGTAACATACAAAATAACCCTCAACTGACATGTGAGTACTGCTCTGACCCCCACACAGATATTTCTGTAGAAGTGAGAGGTATTCTCTGGGTGCCCTATGACTTTGTTCCGACAGTATCCCCACTCTTTGGCCATGATTGTGATTCATGTGACTCGTCTTAACTCAATATGGGGTAAAAGTCAGAAACCACATTCACCTGTTTACATTGCTCCATATATTGGGAATTTCAACTAAAATTTAAGACCTTTCACAGAAAATGTACTATTTTAAAGACTTTTCAAAGCCTTGGAAATTTACAATACAATATAAGACTTTTTAAGGATGTGCAGAAACCATGGTTCAAACACACTTGACATGGATACAAACTTGGTAGGCGTGATGAGGGTACTGTGCTACAAGGCGGGAACAACCTTCAGTTCCATTTGACAAGTAGGCATACATTAAATTAGGCCAAAGATGATTTAGTTATCATTGTGATATAAATAGGCTCACTTCCAGATGGAACAAAAGGCAAAAGAGTAAAATTAATAAAGTAGTAGGGGCTTCTTAGCTTCCCATTTCTTAAATCCTACAGGTAGTTTTAACATTCACTAATGTCATGGCATTCTATTTCTGTGTCTTATTATATAGTTTTACATTTTAGACAAATATTTTGATTATCAAGTCACCTACAATGCAGCCAGCAGGTCATCTTTTTATTCAATAAACACCAAGGGTTCTTTTATGCATAATTTTGCATAAACAGTAAGCACATATGTCAGCCTTTAATAAAACAGTTCTGGACCATTGCACGAGACTGGAAATGGATTCACAGAGATGATATGAGATGACTAATCATACTCGAGGTAGATGTTCTACCTGAGCAACATCAATCCAGACCACTGTAACAAGATAGCAATTCAAGATTTTTGTCTGGGACACAGATTTCGAAATCCTGCAATGCTTCTGACGTGACTCATAAAATTTCAGTATAAGTCTCACTTCCTAAAGTGTTTCCAAGGAACATCGAGAGAGGAGACTAATGTAACAATAAACTCCATACAATGTAGAGATAAACAAAAAACAACTATTCATTGCTTTAGTCATTTTATTTTGGCCAGGCAGCCTGGCGAAATTTTTTTGAATGAGCTGCAGTTTTTCATGCAGACTCCCGTCTTTCAATCATGGCATCAGGGTCCTGAAATCCCGAACAGACATTTAAACGTTAAGTACGACCACTATCAACTCTCTTTGAGATCAGTCAACAAAGAGAGACGTTACTTTGAAAACAGATATCATCAAACACCACATACTTTGGCCCTATTTTTGTTTGCTACAGGTAAAATACAATTTGTATTCTTTAATATCATTTAATTTTGATTTTGTAAAAAACGCAAAATAAATAAAAACAAACAGAAAAACATTCAACATAATACTTTAAACCATTTAACATTTTGGACATCCAGCTCCATGCTTATAAAACTTTAAAATCAAGATTTGTGGCTTAAAAAAAAATAATGCCATCCGAATTGCAACAAAATTTAAGTCATGAATCTTGATTTCATGATTTTAAAAGCATGGGTAACACGTTAGCAATGGAAACACTACAGAGAACAAATATTAGCATGTTATTAAGGAAGAGATGAAAAGGACAGAAAAAAACGTACTTCCTAAGCCAAATTATTTGAAGGCAAAATCTCAAATTATGTTAATATCATGAGATGCTACCAGAACTTTCTCACATAAAAAAGGCCATCACAGATTTACATTAATAATACACATCCCTCTACATTCATTAATACATATGCATCATTTACAAGCGATATTCATTTCAGTATAAGTAAATATGTGTATGTAAATACGTTTGGTTTTCTATTGGAAAGTGAAATAGAGATTGTCATCACAAAACTGATCAGTAAAGGTTATTGCACACTAAAATATTAAAAGGTGTTTACTATGCAGGTTCATTATATCAGATTTCATTCTACTAATAAAACCTGAAATTACTAGTCTAGTTTAGTGTATAAATAATCCTATATAAATAATGCTCATCCTACCATATAGAAAACAGCCATTTAAAACAAAGTTCTAAAATTTAATTTTCAATCCGTAAGGATTATTTCATTAAACAGTGATGTAAAACTTAATTTATTTGTTAATTTAATTCCCATGTATAAATTGCTATGTCCATCAAAAATATTTACATATATAACAATATAAACAACAGTTGGCCATTTCAACAAATTTTCTTTTTATCCTCAAATTTATATTGGCTTGCATTAACTTAGTTCTACCAACTACAGAAATAAATTCATTGTTCTTCGCTATTCGTGATAATTAACGTAAAGCACTTTGTTGTAAAGAAATAAAATTATCACAATATTTTGACAGCTATGGCCAAGTGAACATTTAACATAGAATTTTTGTAGATAAATTTACCATATTTCTTATTTAGAAATATGTGATAGTGATAAATACACTAATAGTGAGAAACAAGCCACTCAAAAATTCATTACTTATCATTGTAGACCATAAATATAATAAATATAAAGTTTTAATACAGTCAAATTTTAATCATTCAGAATTCATGCATTCAGTGATATAGTTTATGATCCCAGATCCTGATGTTTAAGGTATAGCAAATAGAAAGTTACATCAGTTACAACAGAAATTGTGAAAATTGTCTCAAGAAAAAGCTCAAATCTCATACTGAAGTAACATTTATTACTATTCATGTTTGATGTTACTCTATGTACAAGGTGTTGGACTGTTTTATGTAAACAAGTACAAATCAGGATCAACTGAAACAGCCAAGAGAGGCACATTTCATTACACTTAACTAAAGATTCATTATTTAGTATAAATAAAGATAAGTTGAACACTTTCAGTTAATTTAATTTGTTGAGGTGGCAAAATTACTTTTAATGAACTGTCGGTTATTTTTGAAAGTTACTATAACTAGTTTGTATGTTAATTTGACTTGGATTAGCAAATCAATTGAAAGATTGAAATTTGACTGTATTCTGTTTATTTTGCGAAACATTTCATTACAAACATACACATGAATAAACAGATTAAGTACATAAAAACATCACACATGTGGTTTAAAAAAAAATTAAAACATTGCCTATAAAAATTAGAAATTGAAAAAAAAACATTTGTTAAAAAGATTGTAAACAAAGAGAAGTGCTTAAACATGTTGAAGGAGTGAACAAAGATGATGGTCAAATTCACTAACATCAAACTGTATTTTGTGATGACATGAAGCCTAAACCATGTTAAAAAGTGCCAAGTACAACAAAATAGCATTATGATTATACAGGTGTCAAATAACATCCGAAATTATAACCATGCACAAATTTAGAAAATAAATATAAATACCTTCACCCCACCCAAAATAATTCAGTTTAATACATAAAATGTTTCCAAAAGAACATAAAAAAAAGAACAAAAACATCCTTTAAATTTTATAGTCATGATCCGGCAGTCATTCCCACAAACAATTTACTGTCAAAGATGAATCCATTTTCACACCAATACAATCACTACACATTACAATACAAGCTTACACATGGACTGCACGAATCAATTCTCAACACACAATCTTTTAATACCACACCGCAAAAATAATCTTACGATTTTTAAGATTATCAACAAAATATTTATTTTCCATTTCATTGTTGTATTAAAAGTTTGTTTTTCGAGAATTAATACGTGCTCCCAAGGCCACTGAACATTTTTGAAAGACTTTTTATTATTTTTTTTGTTTTTGTAATCTTTTTTTTTGTTTTTGTTTTTTCTTTAAAGATTGCTTTGGTCTTATTGATATGGATGAGTAAAGATGCTCGTGTCATATGGTCAATACTAGCATCCAGTAAGTTCACAGAGTTCCGACTGTTTTACTTATTCAACAAAATTTTATCATACAACCAATTTGTCAGATAAAATTTGTGTGACCCATTTAAATAAAAGACCAATGATGTTACCTGATAATTTTCAGACATAAATTGTATTTGAATAGTTAAAAATACAAGTTAATTCCTGGAAAGCGATAATTTCATTGGTTAGATGGAAAATTTAAATTGGGGGGTTCCAAAGAACTCTGGGGCAGAATCCTTGAGTATTATCAGGTCCCTTTGGTTGTCGTTTGACAATAATGCGAGGCCCAGCGTCATCCGATACACTCTTCAGACGACTGATGAGACGTTCAGGTCTCTGTGTATCCCTGAAAAATAACAGCAGAATGTTTAATAAGAGCTTCGTAATGAGTTCAATTAACATAACTATTTATAACACAAGTGCAGTATTGCTACGTAGTGATGGTTATTTTGTGTACTACAAATATATCTACTATTATTGAGTAAATTATTTCAAATTGTATAACGCATTTTGCTACAAGCATATTGCTTGTGCATTATATTTTTGAGCGAGAAGCTATACTTCATTAAAATTAGCCCTAAAACCTCGGCAATTCCACTCTAACAGTGTATTAGATACTAAAATTATGTTGTAAATACAAAAAGAGACAAATAAAATGCTGATAAAACATTATGTCGCCTCTTATGACACACATGGGGATGTGGAAGACCAAATTTTGCCCTGGGTCCCCAGGAGGAAGTGTAGCTATTTGAATTGTTCCTAAAATTCTCATTAGGCACAACCATAAAAGCTAGTTTAGCATGCACTTGTTATTTTGTTATGAATATAGGGAGGTTTAAACTCAAATATAGCAAATTCTGTTTGTTTTGTTAAAAGTTTGTTTTATTTAATGATGCCACTGGATGGTTGTTTTGTATTAACTCACGTGATTTTCCTGACACTGCAGGCAGAGTATTTTCCGTTTCTTTGGTTCTGAACAACAACAAATTCCACCTCGTTTCCTGGTTGGATGTTGACACCATCGTGAACTTCCGTCATGTGGAAGAAGAGTTTCTTACCCTCCAAGGCTTCATAGTTTATGAAACCAAACTGTAGATAAATACAAAGACATATACTGAATGTACACTGACATTTATAAACCGAATGTACACTGACATTTATAAACTGAATGTACACTGAATATAATACACAAATATTCTAGTCAGAAAGTAAAAAAATCCTCCACGATTCACAAAATAAAGTTATAAAATATTGCAAATGGTTGGTTTCAAAATTTCTTTAAATTTTGTGGTAAATTATTGCATGATTTATTGATATAAACATTTTAAAATATTATTTAGTCACATGTTACTGTTGATGGAATGGAATGTGTATGGAAATATTAAGGGTAAACAATGAAACCAAACAATTATCCTAAAGAATAAAAAATAAATTTAACCTTTTCTTTCCAAATATTTTCTCAACATATGTTCAAGACCCACATAAGTCATCAATTTAGAAAAATAATAAGTTGGATATTCAACCAGGCATAAAAACAAACCAAAAAATATTAGGTCAGTAGGACGTTTTTAGATTAAAAAAATATATAATAATAATGAAATAGTGAATATAAGATTTATTACGGTCAGCATATTTTAGTTCCTATTGTTAAGATTGACCCTCTAAGTGTTTGTATACTATAACTTAGACAGCATCAACTCACCTGTCCTTTTATTGAATCCACTCTGGCTCGAACATACTTTCTGTGAGCAACTATGTTTACCGCTCTCAGCGATCCAGTTGCCTTGACAACAGCCACTTGAAACTTGACAACATCACCTTTCTGAAGGAAGTATCTCTTTTCCGCTAAACTTGTGATTCCATACGGATAACTATCAGTGTTTTCATCCTCTGTGAAAACATAAATCATGAGTAACAAAAATAAATAAAAGGTTTTTTTTAAAGTTTGTTTTGTTTAGATTACTGTCATACAATAGTAACATAGTATTTTTTAATTTACTCGTCATGACAGGTGTGTGGCCCAGATGTCCACAAGAGACAAGAACCCGTTGTGGTTGGAGAGAAAGGGACTTGGATGTGGAGATGGACAGCAAAAGGAGTTGAAAGACGGGAGCTGCCAGAATGGGAAAGATATAGAAAGGAATTAAAGAGTAAAAGGAAAGGGGGCAGTGGGGAATTTTGTTTAATAAGTTTTTAATTATCCAACACTGACTATCACTGATGAGTTGAACCAGTCCGCTGTACTCTTCCTGGTCAGGGTTCACAATTCTCATAGGACGCACAACATGGCCCTGCAGTACACCCTTCTCTCTCAGTATTTCCTACAATCAATCAGTTTAAACACACTAATGGCTATTCATGTTGTATATTGGGTAATCATTTTTAAAATTAAAAATTGAGTAAAATAATAACAATATATTAAGTTATTTTTGGTTTATGTAAATTGATAAAAACACTTAAAACATCAAACCACTTCTTAAATTCTGTGATTACCAGGATTATTGAAGGACATAATTATAACAAAAAAATAGTACAGTGGACTAAACCAGATTTACTTTGGACCAACGAAATATGCTGGTTTAGAGAGATTTTATCCAGTGTTAAGTAGCTGGATAGGACTTTGAAATCATGCTGGTTTATGCAGAAATCTGGATTAGACAAATGTTGGTTTAGACAGAGTCCATTGTACATATGTACCTAAAATTTTAGATAAAATATATATTTTTAATCATTATTAATAATTTCTTAATTGCCATAAATAATATTTTTAAATATCCAAATTAAAAGTTTGCAGTATACTATATAAATGGTGTGTGTGGAGACTATATGTCTTATATTTATTATTGATATACAAACCTCTGGAGTGATAGTTCCTTTAGATAACTTTTTAATATTTTCAGCACTTAATTTGGAACTCTTTCTAGCTAAAATATACTCCACTTCATCACCCAACTCTAGGTCATCAATGTTGCCATCAAACGAACTGAAAAATAAACATGGCACTTTAAGATATTGTTCAATCATTGTAAATCTAACACCAATACTAAGATTAAACCCACTACCACAATATGCAGGTTTTTTTAAAATTAATTATTATATGTAGACTTTACATATGCCTATGTGGTGGAAGCATGTTTCCTCTAAAAGAAATGTATTAAAATGACCATATCAATGACTTCCAACAGCCAATGATAAGATAAAAATGAATGTGGTCTAGTGGCATTGTTTATTCATTGTTAAGTCATAACCAAGTGTTTGAATGCAGAAAAAGAAAATTAAGATTGACTACTTTAATAATAATTTAGACATAACATAGCACTGACCTATAGTGGAAGAATACTTCCTTGTCATGTTCTGAATTCTCAATGAAGCCATAGTTTTCCTTCAGAGTGGCAACAAATCCTTGGCATTTTCCTGTAATGTTCTTAAGAACAACCCTTACATTCACCGCTTGACGATGGTTATTCCGTTTTTGTTCTCCGATATTAAATTCTACCTATAAGAAGAAACAGTAATAAAAGATAAATAAAATAAAAACCCATAGTTATATCAATGGATTGTGAGAATAGATATTAGAAAAGGTAGCATTAAATAATGACATAAATCAGCACACTATAAAGAACACATTGATTTTTATCTATCATCAGTTATTGGACGTCATTCATATGGTAATTTTGATACATTTTAGAGGAAACCCACTGCCGCCATATAGGCTACTTTTTTTGATAAGCAGCAAGGGATCTTTTTATATATCCTTTCCCACAAATAGGACAGCACATACCACAGCATTTGATGAACCAGTTGTGGACCACTGGTTGGAATGGAAAATAGCCTAAACTGCAGATGGGTCTACTGAGAAGGATCGATCCTACGGTCGACCGCTTCATAGGCAGATGCACTACCGACTGATCTACATCCCGCTCCCAGCATATTATAACTATGACTCTATTGCAATTTAAAGTAATAAATTTTCAAATAAAATTAAGTTAGTATTGGTAGTTTGATAGAAAAGTTTAAACATTAAAAAAAATATATATATTCTTACCTTATCACCATATCTAGGCATATTTTTTAAATCCATCACTTGTTCCATTGTGTATGATATTGACTGAATAGCGCCTTCGAAGTCAAAAATAATATTGCCACAATCCCCGTCTTTAGTTTTCGCTGAAAAAGACAAATTATTTATAATTATAAATAAAAGTAGAGTTATCACGGATTAAAGGACACTTCTGACGTAACACTATTGTTCAAGTTGTAGATTATTTTTTACAAACACATTATCTGCAACTAGATTCTCCATTACATAACCTACATTTTTCAGTAGGAATATCTGATATACCAACACTTCTTTTTCCTATACATCTCATACTATGCAAAACAGTATTTTCTCAGCTTGGATTCGAACCTTTAGCCTTCTGTACCAGCATTGATCAGTAGCTTACCAGATTCTGTAAAATATTCTTAGTCACTGGTATTCATTACACTTACAGAAAAGTTCTAAGAGTACTGAAAAAGATTCTCCATTACGTAGCTAACAAAACATATGATGTAATTTTACACTTTTCAAATGAATGAAATATTGTAAAAATCCATTTTAAATTAAAATATAACCAGTCAGTTAAGAAAAACGATGCTCACATTTAGACTGGTGTGGAGATGGTTCTCTGTCTATTGTTCCGATGTATTTCTCCGGACTCACTGTTAGGAAAGACACTGATCCCTTTGGAAGAACTTTGATTCTTGCTGCAATCTGCCTGGATGGTGTGGCAGGATCCTGAGACAAACATGCAAACATTCTGTACAAGAAATTTTAATTTCATTATTTATACCACAGTAAAAGTAAAGTTTGTTTTATTTAATGATGCCACTGGAGCACATTGCTTTTTATCTCATCAGTGGCTATTGGATGTCATTCATATGGTAATTTTGACACATTTCTTTCCAGAGGAAACCGGCTCCCGATATATAGGCTACTCTTTTTTATACTAAAGTGCACTCAGTCTAAACCAGAATCCTGTCAAAACCAGACAAACAATTCGGTACCAATGTGTCCATTTTGTGTAAATCAAAACTTAAAACCAGATATTTTACTTGGTCTGCACGTGGGTGTCCAGTTTAGAGGTTTTACTGTATATTAAATAATTAGAATGAAAAAATTCCTATAAATTCAACCACCTGCAAATTTGGCTCAGTAATCCTAGTAATACATTTATTGGTTAATATTTTTGGTAGAATTCTTGCTGTTTATTGGGTCATTTGGTTTTATTAACAAAAATAACAAGCACTAGGATTTTTTCTATGGAGTCAAAACATTACGACTGATACTACAAACATTACGACTGATACTAGAGAGATAGTAAATTCCCCCCAAAACAAATTAAAAAGAACAAATGCTTTTATTTCCATGTGAGTGAGTGAATATTTAGTTTAACATCGTTGCGTTGTTTCCCAGAGTTCAAACAGTTAAAAACTAATTTACATAATATGAGCATCAATAAGTATTGGTAACTAAATTTAGTATTACAGAATAATGTAATTTGTTATTTATTCACAGAGAAATAAAAAGTTTGTACCTGCATGACTAAGAATTGAAATTCATCTTGTAATTTGCACTGGTGTTCTGGATCGAGAAGTTCACTGAAGTGGAAGAACATTCGAGCATCTCGGTCAGCACACTGTATGAACCCGTATCCATCCTTTAAACTGACCAGCACGCCCTAGCAAACAACATCACTGCATATTAATGTAAAAGTAAAGTTTGTTTTGTTTAACGATGCGACTAGAGCATTTTTTTTAAATCTTATCAGTGGCTATTGGATGTCATTCATATGGTCATTTTGACACATTTCTTTTTAGAGGAAACACAGTGCCTCCACATAAGCTACTCTTTTCGATAAGCAGCTAGGGATCTTTTATATGCACTTTCCCACCGACAGGACAGCACATACCACAGCCTTTGGTGAACCAGTTAAGATCGACCTCTGGTATGTTATAACTTAATATGACGTAACAAAGTACATACGGTTTAGTTGCTAGTGACATTAATACTAGTTACATTAAGTGTGAAAAATCTACTCACTGTTTCACGTGGCTCTCCAGTTTTCTCAAAAGTTTCATCGAGCAGAATGATTCTTGTGGCTCGCTGCAATTTGTCCCTGCGATCAGTAGCAATACTAAATTCAACAAAGTCTCCTTGTTGCAATGTATAGTCTCCTTTCTGATCCTTGTCTCCATATGGAACATCTACAGTTCTGAAATAAAATTTAAAAACACACACCGTTTTATTAGGTTTCAGGTTTTTTTTTGTTTTTTTTTTGTACAAAGTGTCAGTGACTTATATCAATGAAACAGTCTCAATCATAAAATTATCATTATGTAGTATTTCTCACTAGTGTTACATAAAATAAAAAATAGTACTATGTGACAATTTCAATATTCTTAAAGAGCAACAATCGAGGCATATTTTTATTAACTGTTTGGAAGGGAAAAGTATTAATATTGCTTTATTCAATA
>JAUTWP010126157.1:0-11490 GCA_033042655.1 Cyathermia naticoides
ATAAAAGATCCCTTGCTGCTTATTGAAAAAGAGTAGCCTATGTGCCGGCAGCGGGTTTCCTTCTAAAAAGTGTCAAAATGACCATATGAATGACGCCCAATAACTGATGATAAGATAAAAATCAATGTGTTCCAGTGGCTTCGTTAAACAAAACAAACTTTACTGTAATCATTAATTAATTTTTTAGAGAAATTCCCGGTGAGATGGACGGCACCTGAGGCTGCAATACATCAATTGTTTTCTGTCAAGTCTGATGTCTGGTCATTTGGTGTTCTCCTGTGGGAAATCATCACTCTTGGAGAGTCTCCATATCACGGTAGGTCAGGGATCGATATTAAGAATTTGTAACAAACGGCAGTGTTGAAATGTACAACACAAAGTGGCAATGGTCACCAGTGCCTCTGTTAAGTTTGACCACTGTATTTCAATAAATGACAGACAAAACTTAATAAGGCCAGTGTTTTAATTTTTTAGGTTTATGAACAAGAACTTTAGTGAACAAAGGTAGGTGGAAGGAAAAAACCCATTAGTTTTGCTTCCATTTTGTCACGCTGATATTCCGGAAGTGAGATATCTTTACACAACCACGTGGTGCATAGAAATATCGAATCAGACCAAAGACATATTAACAGTTCCTATCTATGTTATTTCTCACTTTTAACTGATGAAATGAGCCACAATAACCGAGAGGACAGTTGCATGAAACTGGAATGGCAAAAAAATAAAATAATAAAAGTGGAAAATACTACTTTTTTTTCATTTGCGCACAATTTATGTCGGCGGGTTTGTAAACCGAATAATGAAAAAATACTGGCCTAATTAAATAATAAAAATTAATGACACAAATGAAATCCCCGCAAAAAACCTGGTATAACAGCTGACTGGGAATGGACATTTTTTTAACATGCTTACATCATTAAAAAAGTGTTCAAGCATGCCCCTCCTGGGCACGACGTCCGACTTCGCCAGACACCCTACCCAGGACGGGAATCTTATATTAGGGTGAGGTGGTAAATTGCTTTTTCTTTCAAACCTTTCTAGGTATATGTCTAATTTGTGCATTAATTTTGGTCGCAAAAACGTAGGAAAAAATTATTATAAAGTGAAATCGAACCCGTCTGCAATATTAAATGTTTTTGGCTGTGGGTGAAAAATTCACTGACAACAATTTTAATTCACCCTACGTTAATTTGTTAAAACTTAAAGTTGCTAGAAACATATTTTTTCGGTTGTTTTAATTTCTTTCAAGGATTATAATTATGGAAAGTGTATATAAAAACATGAACTTTACGTAAATTACATGTTCAAAGTTTTTATGAATAAAAAAAATAAACATTTGCTTAAAGTGGCAGTATCTGGGTTTTTATTCATATTTAACCATTTAGAATATATCTTGTGCATTTGTGTGATGCGCACCACTCTCCATTCTTCTGTTGCAACAATTTGCTGTGTCGTAATTAGATCACATGAAATACACTATAAATCGGCCATTTCTAAGTCGGAGTCCTATTCATAATTATGACCTAAATTTGGTACAGCAGATCATTGCGTCAGAAGAATGGAGTGTGTGTGCATCAAACAAACATCCAAGATATATTCTAAGACCAAATCGCTAATTTTGGGGAAGTAATTTAGTGGTGGTAATTTGTCCGTTACCTACGAATACCATTTTTTCAGAAATCTTAATTTAGGTCCAAACTTAAACCTATGCTGACTATTTTATGTTTTATAGAAGCCCTAATACGATTGTTATTGAAATGCATTACAAAAATACAAGTTGTTTTCTGCGTTAAGTTCTTATGAATTGGTGAATACACTATATTCCTGGGAAGACTGGTATCATCACAGCCTGTGACTGGCTTCATGCTGGTGTTTTAGCATGTATCAGCTCTTGTTCTACTGCTTCCTGCAGTTTCTGTCTGGATGTCCCACCAGGACAATTAGACATGCTTATACTGGTACCTGTAGATGCAAAGACTGTGGGAAAATATTTAATTTATGTAATATGTTTACAGTAGTGGCATAAATACTTGCCAAAACTGTAAATTAGCTTTACATTTTAAATTGGTAAAGAGCTGAAATTCAGTTTTTGAAAGAAACATGTTTGCTGGTTTGTCCTGACAAGTAAAAATATAATTCAGACATAACAGAAATAAGTAAAAATTAACTGTTTTATGTACAAATTAAAATTATGTTTAATTATTATCATCATTAAAACAATAAGTCTAAATGAACACTTATTAAAAAAAACCCTCCATGGTTTGACATTTGCTCCATCATTCTTTTGACTCCAAACCAACCATATGTTATGTATGTTTTGATTATGTGAAAATATTACTCTTTAATCCTAAATATTTCTACATATTGGCTAGATATAATAAAAAAATTTCATGTTTGATCCATTGGGGTGATATACTTTTAGTAAAAACTGATTCAGTAGTAGTATTTAAAATTTATAATTTACAATTAAAATGCATGATATACCTGGTTAAAAGAACCCAGTTTTCTATGAAGTTTTGTATTAAATGAAAGGTAATTTAAGAGTTGACATGGTTAACAAAAGAACATTTAGTTTGTATTCTATGACTCTTGGCAGTTTAAATGAGATAATATATCATTGTAAAAAAATGTATCCAACACCGAAGATTTGTATTAAATTACACAGTTAATTTTAAGTGAGACAGCTTTTGGGCACACAACTCTCTGACTCATGGGCTGTGACAAGTTCTTATTTAAGTTATAGGTGTGTGTAACTCATGATCATGTTTCCAAAACCTTTATGATTACTTCATAATCAGGGTCATTGTAAGTCACAATCACATGTTCACATTAGTTGATCTGTTACATCAAATAATAAAGACAACAAAGGTCTTTTTGTGTTATGTGTGCTGTTTCACCTGTGAATAGATAAAGATAGTTTTACTAAAGTTGAGCTCAGTTACATTTTACAAAAACTAGACCTATACCATGAAATTATTAGGATTGTTTGTACTTGTAGCCCACCATATATAATTTTGGTGTGGACCATCTGGTTATGTTACAGTTTGGCCATTGACCGTAATTCTCTGAATTTAATTACTGAACATTGAAGTGAATCTAAATAATCATTAAAATTAATCTTTCTTACATATTCAGGTCTGCTGTCAGTCATGATTAAATTTGAAGTCAAAGAGTTATTGGAATTTTCATCACATTGTCGTTAACTTTTTTTATTTATTGCAGTATATTCAGTTATTTATTTAAATATTTAAAAATCTGTCTATTTTGGTCCTAAATTAGTTATATTAAAAAAATGTCTAAACTAATTCCTGTGTTATTGGAATTTTCATCACAGGTCTTTATTTATTGGAGTATTTTCAGTTATTTGTTTATATATCAATTTTTTACTATTACTGAAAAATCGTCTATCAGATCAATTAATTTGGTCCTAAATTAGTTCCCGTATATTAAAAAAAAATGTGTCTAAACTAATACCCATGCTATTAATAATGTCAAACTTTTTCATAAAGTTTTTTCTCTCTATCTCTCTACACATACACATAATTATATGATTATTTATATGTATAGTTCAAAGTTTTTCAGTTACTATTCATCCATATCTGACCTGATGCAATTGATTCCTGACTTTCACAAAAGCTATGTAATAAAATGACAGTGTGCACGTGAGCACAATTAGATCAGACAATTATTTTTTATCATTTTGTTAATGTGAAGTGTCAAGATGCTTTATTGAGTGGGCTAAATTATTGTTTTCTGTAAGTCACACGTAATTGGAAAGTTGCACCAAATTGGAGTAAGGCTTAGCATTTATAGCAATCCCATTTGATCAAATAAATCAATGTTAGAATCAACATCTTGTTTTCATGTTGGTTAGCTGTACCGTCACTGTTTTCAGATGTCATAATAGAGGATATTTGTTTATTATTGTAAATAACATGTTGACTCATCAAGTGCTAATGAGAAAGTTGATCAATACTATTCCTATGTGAGGAGATTATAATGAACATTATTTTATAATGGCATTAATATTGTATTACATAATCAGCTTGTGTATTTAAAATAAGAAGGGGATATTTAAATGTAACACATGTAGATTAATAGGAACAGTGTAATAGTCATGAGTGGCAAGGCAGAAGCAATGATATACAGTCAAACCTGTCTTAAGCAGCTACCCAAGGGAGTAACAAAATGTGGTCTCTTAAGACAGGTGGCTGGTTAATACAGGTTATATAGTACTAAATTAGCTGATTTGGGGAAAATAAAGGTAAACTTTGAAGACAGGTGTCTGCTTAATACAGGTGGCCGCTTGAGCAGGTTTGACTATTCAAATGAAATTTCCTTGAACTGTCTTATAAAGTTATAGAGCCATATTAGAAGTATTGCTAAACTATGTACATTAAAAGGCAGTGAGGGTAAAGCTGATGACAATAAATTGTAAAATCATGTTTGTTTAAACATGCATGTATCCGTCATGGCATCAAATTTCCAATGGTATTTTGAAATATCTCATCACATTTCTGTTGTGGGCAAGATTAACATGACATTGGGTACATGGTTAGGGTACAAGTTTTAAATTTTTGATATAAATATTGATATAACCTTTGTCTCCATTTAGTTTTGTAATCCAGAATTATTCATCTCGACTGTCTGATTATTATTTTTATGTGTGTCACCTTAAAATTTGTATAAATTTACAAATACTTTTTAAAGGGTGTAGATGGGTAGTTGTACTTTAAGGTGGGAGAATTATGGCATCAAATTATTATCAATCCTGAATATTATGCCAAATTAAATTGATTTGGCCAAACTTATTTATATAAAGATGTCAAATTTTGTTTAGTTCTTTGATCTTTAATATTCCAAACAATGAGAAGCCATCAAAGGTCTTTAAAGATGTTTGTCTTCATTATGTTACTGCCAAGAAAACAGTATACTGGAGTGATTCATTATACTAATTGTGTTAACAGACTTTAGCTGTGTAGAACACTTCTGACACTACGTGCGACTAATTATACAGACAGGATGGGGCTTCCCACTCGAGCACGTAACACTGTGAAATTAAATACACTGCAGTCCCGTGCTGCTGCTGTTATTACTGTAGCAATAATTAACTTACATCTGTTATGATTATTACTTAGTACTTCTTACTCTATTCACCAACTCTTCCTTCTGAAAACTTGCATGCAATGTTATTTTAATGTCCTATGGATTCTTTGATACCTATGATAACAAGTCTCCACACCTGCAGTTTGTTTGATGGTTGTGTTCTTTAGACATCTTTTCAAAATGTGAGAAACTACTAGTATTCTTATCATTATTTGAAAGAAATTAATTTGGGACCCTTTTTTTAAACAAAGAACTGAATCTTTAGTACAAACAACATGCCAAATTCTATAATTATGATTTATAGTTGTGTGTAATTTATATTGGAGTAGTGAGTTATAACATAACTTCAAATAATCACTGTCACATTATACAGACTGGGCAAATATAAATCATAATTTTTCTAGGGAATTATCACGTATTGGTATAACTGGTAATTTCGTTGGGTTGATAAGTTCACTTTGTCCAATGAAAGTGCTGGTACTAAAAATACTTTGCTACAATCTTAACTGTACACCCTTAATCGTCAACTTCGCCTGTTCGAATTGCTAATGATGTCATTATCTTTTTAGGGTGTTGCTTCTAGAAAAAGAATGAAATTAACTAATCAAATTACAGAGCATGTTTACAACCAATTTACAATTCTAAATAATAGGCACATAGAATTAACCATTTATGAAAGCAAAATAAAAATATTCAGGCTGAGGTAATAAATAGAATATCAAACTTGATTCTATGTATTATCAAGTTTAAACTTAAACTTGATAACACATGGAAGATCGTTTAATATCCACTATATATAAATTAATTTTAGAAACTTAATTTATATGAATTATACGTGTATACTAATGTGAAAGTGATATGCATACATTAAATAGATTAGTAGATACTTCAAATTAAATAGCAGTAGAAATTTTGTTGCAATAATTTTGAGAACCTGTTTTTATGATTTAGTTTTTTCATGGGGTTTTTCTTGTATGTACACCAAATTATTTGATTAATTAAGAAAAGATGTCTTTGATCTTGTTTAAGAAATGAAATCCTGCACATATCATTAGTAGAACAATTTGGTTTTCACTACAATAGAATGTTTCCTGTCCATTTACAAGATCTTATCCACCTCCAAATCAATTAGGCAACAGAAAAACAATCCTGTTTTTTCACCCAAACATTGTGGCCTCCCAGTTTTATTGTGATAATTAGCCTTAGTGCGTGCATTCTAACTAATTTTCACCATCAATAGAATAGGCATGGTGTCAAAACAAGAACAGTTGATTAGTTATTGGCAAGAACATTTTATGGGAACAATGATTAATTTCCTTTGATCTTTTAAACACCAGCTAACTGCTGGTTCACCTGGGGTAGGAAAAGCAATTATCTTGGTGTTTATATCATTTTGTCACTGTGAGTGCAATAATTGCACACCAAAAGTGAAATGAAGATAACTTAAATGAGTGAAATAAAGAGAACATTGTGAAAGTCAAACATAAAAGGAAATAACTTAACATATTTTTCAGTGTTTAAAGTGTAATAATTGCTTACTGAATACAAAAGTTTAAAATATAAAGGACTTTGTAAAAGTTACCTACAAAAGGAAAAAGCTTAAATATGTTTGATACTTTGAGTGCTATAATATCTTAATGTGCAGTGTGATTATTGCTCAGTGTTAAATATAGGAAATTAAGTCATGGTTAAAAGTGATGAAATTATTAGTGTATTTTGTTTCAATGCAAATATTCTAATTTCTTTTTGATGTTGCTTAATGACTGTGTCAAATAAAGCAATTGGTCAACATTGTTAAGTACAAAAATACTTCAGATGCATTAATTTTAAGATGAGCAAAGTGTCAATTTGTTTTATAAGTTATACCATTTCAAGTGAATTGCACGTATAGATAATCATGATAACAATACAATATACCTAATGCAAAATAATTATTTAGGTTTTACATCTACCAGGTACAAAAAAAGGAATGAAAATAATTAATATGCAGTTGTACTAAAGCACATTGTCTTGGAACTCATATTTATTTGGTGCATACGTGTTGTCGGGTAGTTGTGAAATTGTCCCACGTGCATTGAATACTTGAGCTAAGTTGTTAAAGCATGGTTAACTTAACCAATTGTTAAAGAAAAATATTCAAAACCAAATTTTATATCACTGCAAATAACTACTGATTAATTTCCTTTGAGATATGTTAAATCGTAATTTATAATAACCTTAGGTATCCATAAATACTTAATATAAAACTATTTCTTTTTTAAGTAAAAATTTAAAATAGAAATATTGCACTAACTCATGGTTAGCTTAACCATGCTTTGAACAACCAGACCCAGGAAAATATGTGTGAAGTAAATAAGACATTCACACTTGCCCAATAGCAACTGAAATTTTAAAGAAAAGTTTAAACCTCTGGGTTGACAACCAAAATTTTTAAACAGATTAAAACAATAATTATGATAATGGTTACAATTTATGTATATTACTGTATACACAATTCATTTTATGCATTATGATAACAATTTTACATGAGTGAAAAACAACAATTTGTCTGTATTAAAGAACCTACTGAAACAACTATCAGGTATATTAACCATTCAAAACATAGTTGTGTGAAAATTCAACAATGTATTTTAAAATAAAACAAACAATTACATAATTTTTAACTTGAGTCACAGGACAAATACAGACACTTGGGTTTGGTTGACATCATGAAGGGTTATTCACAGAAAACCTGTAATGAAGGGGATTATTAGCCTTGTATCATGGGCTACTTACGGGATCTACATTCAGATGTCTGCATTGCATAAGGTGTGGGGGCCACCCTTCTACCTGTCAGATTAACCAGGTAAACCAATACCTAGCAGGGGGTGTTCACACCCCAATTAGGAAGTTATTCCATAGAAACAGGAGTTGTGAGATATTATTTCAGCAGATCTGGGCTCTATTATGAACGTGGAGACATTGACACCCTCTTGATGAGCACCATAGAGTCCCCAGTGTCCTGGCTTTGTATGCCGCTCATTAGGCTGAACACTCAGCTTTGTGTCGTGCTCATTACACAGAACACTGGCTGATTGTGTGCCTAGATCACATTATTAAACAATAACAATGGCTTTGTTTTCAAACTGTTTTACCTGTGGATTGGTGTTGTTCCCGATATGTAGGATTATACGCTATCCCATGACATGCTGTGGTATTTTTTTAGATATCCGGCAATGCTTGAATTAGCAATGCGTTAGAATGCTATTGTTTTCTGTATTGCCTAGTAAATGACACTATAGATACTTGCATAATCACATTATTGCAATGACAATTATCAAGACCATTCACATGACACAAGCGTTTGATGTTTAATAAAACATTTTACTTCACACGGTGTTGGTTTTTGTCTACTGTAATCTTTTGACATTCTTTTACTATTTCTTTAGAATTCTTTAAACTGTGATTTTGTTTGGGTGGTAACTAATGGTCACTGCCAATTTAGAATTGACCTGGTTCAATGTGTTATGATCAGAAACCTTTTTAAACAAACATTTAAAAGTACAGGTCGGAAATGGACAAATGAAAATATTTTTAAGTATGGCCTGAGTCATCTATAATTTTAAGTCTAAAAATTGAGCCCTGATTTACAAAGGGTTAAAGGAATAGTCTTTTAATAATTTTTTATGTAGTTTTTTTTAACTTGAACCAGTATATTGGTTTATTTAAATGAATTAACAGTAAAAAAATTGACATTTATCATGACAAAGGTGCTGATCCTTCAGAAAGTAAACTTTGTTTTATTTAACGATGCCACTGGAACACATTGATTTTTATATTATTATCAGCTATTGGGACGTCATACATATATGGTCATTCTGACACATTTCCTTAGAGGAAACCCACTGCTGCCACATTGGCTACTATTTTCGATAAGCAGCAAGGGATCATGTATGCACTTTCCCACAGACAGGTCAGTACCTACCATGGCCTTTGGTGAACCAGTTGTGGACCACTGGATGGAATGGAAAACTGCCCAAACTGTGATCCTTCAGTTTGTGTTTAGTATATAATATTAGAAATCCTTTTGAACAAACTGAAAGAAAAAAAAGATTTTTTTAAACTGATTTATGCATTTGACGGTCACACATCCCAGCTGAAACATGTACCAGCACTTGCGCAACTTTTGTGTTTTGAACCTATGATAATGCAAACACAAAACGACATACAGTAGATGGAATTCAATATCCGCAGTGTTTTGTTATCGAGTACCCAAACTGACTTCCAATTCCCAAGCCTTTGTGTCCTAAGTGTGTAAATAATAACTTTGCCTAGGAAAAGTAAAGAATCAACAAAAAACATTGAAATCCTACTATGTGGGTCTTGACCTCCACTCTACATGGGGTTTAACTCATGTGGGTTAATTCACTATCAGTATACTGTCATACGTCATTTAAAGACAGTATTAGAGAAATCCTACTATAGAAATCTTGACCTGTACTTGTGGTTTACCTGAGGTTTGGTTTGCTTCACTATTGCTATTGTTGTAAACTATAATCAAAATGTCATGCACCATTTACATACGTAACATAGTGTTAGTGTTCTATAACAATCTTCAGGATCTTTCTTTTGAAAACAAATTTAAACCAAAATTGAAAAGATAAGTCTTTTTCATTGTCATGTGACCCTTGGCACCATGCTGTGTTCTTGTTAACCAAGATTGATTTATTTAAAAAAAACCAGTGAATTTATGGGAAAGTGAATCTTGCGTGAAACAAAATTATTGTTAGTTTTGGTTTTTATCCAGCACTTACACTTTTGAGTTCCATTATACTTTCTTTTTTTTGTCTTAATTATTCTTTTAACAAATTGTGAATTTTTTTTACTAGATTAAGTTTTAAAATATAACCAAAATCTCATATCAATCAGGAACATGGTGATTTAGATTGAGGGCATTATTTTGATCTGGGAATCTGTCTAACCCCGTACCTTTTGTCAATTCAGCATGGATCTTGCTTAGACAAGAGCTCACTTTATTATAAAGCTAGCAAGATATAACCAACACATAAAACTTTCCATTGTACCATGTAAATTGTAATGTAAATAATGTTTAACACTGAAAGCATTTTCATTGAATCCCAGTCTTTTTGTAGTCGACTATATTGACACAGTTATTGCTTGTTACCAATAAATGTATAACCCATCCAGTTATGTGTTTGAGCAATTTTACATAAAACTAGTCAACTGTGAAAAACACTTTTCACCATACAATAGTGTTATCAATCACAAAGGAGTATATATTTTATAGTGCACAATTTTGAGGTAAAACATCTTGTGTCACAGATGAAGCCAATAAATAGTGGTAATTGTCCAAGTTGTGTGCTTTAAAGTTGACGTTTTGTTTGTCCTTACCCAACCGATCCATAAAAATGAGCCTGTAAGATTTTGACCTCTTTTCAAGAAGGTTTTTATTTTGGTCTAAACCAATTGAGGTGCAAATAAAAAAGTTAAAAGCAAAAAAAAAAAAAAAGAATATTTTTCCTTCCTACCAATCGACATTTAAAAGTACAGGTTGGAAATGGACAAATGAAAATATTTTTAAGGATGGCCCGAGTCATAGGTAATTTTAACAGTCTAAAAATTGAGCATTGATTTACAAATTGTTGAAGGAATAGTTAAGTAAGGCTGTCAGGGTTTTATAAAATATTTAATAAACATAGTCTGTTAACATTGGTAAATATTTAAATGAAATAACAGTCAAAATGTGACTGTTATCGTCTTCATCAGGAGCCGCCATTTTCCTTCCAAAGAATGGCATGCCTATGGTGTCACGTTTTATTTTGAATTCCTTTGCTTGTTACAAGTGGTGTTACATAACAGGAGGTATTAGCATTTGCAGTAAATGGAATCTAGACCAAATTATTTCTAAAGCTTGACACTTTCATTGAATCAGTCAAAAAGTATGCTGCAGTGTTGCACTACAATTTTTGTAACAATTCTCGAAATAGTAAACCTGTAATATAAGTCTATATAAATTTCTGTTAGCTAATAAGGCCAGTATTTTTTAATTTTTAGGTTTATGAACAAGAACTTTTGCGCACAAAGGTAGGCAGAAGGGAAAAAAATAGCGTCAATTCTATTTTGTCACGCTGCTATTCCGGAACTTAGATATCTGTGTGAAACCACGCAGTGCATAGAAATCTGGTCTGGTTGACAATAGTTTTGTCAATGTTTTCATTACTTCCAGAAGAAAAAGTGCATATAAAAGATCCCGTGCTGCTTATCGAAAAGAGTAGCCTATGTGGCAGCAGTGGGTTTCCTTCTAAAAAGTGTGGCAAAATGACCATATGAAAGATGTCCAATAACCGATGATAAGATAAAAATCAATGTGCTCCAGTGGTGTCG
>JAUTWP010126268.1:0-11484 GCA_033042655.1 Cyathermia naticoides
TAGATTTTCACTAAAGGGACACATTGGGACCAAATTGTTTGTCCGGTTTAGAGGGGATTCTGGTTTAATGGGGGGTGGGTGGGTGAGGAGGGAGTACAGTTTAGAGGATTCTGGTTTAAAGGGGGGAGAGTAGCCTATGTGGCAGCAGTGGGTTTCCATTAAAAAGAAATGAGGCGAAATGACCATATGTCTGACGTCCAATAGCTAAGATAAAAGTCTGTGCTCTATTGGCATTGTTAAATAAAACCAACTACTTGTTCTTGTAGGAAAGCGTGTGGTGGAGTACAGTGAGGAGGAGGAGAACAAGTACAATGACATTCTCATTGTGATGGAGCTGCTTACCAATCTCTTGTCTAAAGATTTTATTGATTTTGGAGAAGCAGGTAATTGATGAACATTTATATTTCCCATAATGGCTTTTCTCAAAACTTTTGACCTAATTTTAGCAATGTTTCATGATTAAAGAACCAAACCCAGAGAATGTTGTATGTGTATTTTGATAAATATTTTGACAGTAGATTATTAAATATAATGTCTCTCATTGAAACCAGTTTGTACAAGTTTTATTTTTTACGAAAATAGAAATAAAAACTAGTGTTAGTACACTTTTTAAAATTGATTTTGAAAATAAAAAAGGTGTATAGTTAATAAATACAATTTTAAAGGAACTGACCCTACTTATTGGACATAGTTTTTGAATGTTTTTATGTTTTTTTAGAAGAAGGAGTTCCACAAAGTGGGGGTCAGATGTCTGCAGCAGATGTTGTTCTCTATGGTCTTAATATCATTGTGCCTTTAATGAATGAAGAATTGCTCAAGGTATAACTTATTGTTTTGCACTAAATGGACACTTATAATTTGCCACCTGACATCAAAACCTTTCTTAATAGCTATACTAATTAAATGTAAACATAATGAACGGATGTTTTTAGTGGGAACTGGATGAACTACAAAGCAAATACTTTTGAGCATGTTTAATTGTTAACAAGAACAAAATTACTTAAAATAGTTCAATAAAAACTGGACTGCCCGATGATAGATTCTATCTTTTTCCTGTGAGAAAAGATAGAAAATATATTCACCCGTATCTCTTTACCCATATATGGGTAATAATATGTTTTAATGCACCACAGATGATGTTTGTGTTTATCATTCTTATTCAATTAATTTCTAATTTTTGTCATTTCAGTTCCCGTCCTTGTGTTCTCAGTATTTCAAGCTAGTTTCTTTTCTTGGTGAGGTCCATCCAGACAAGTTTACAAGTCTTCCAGCTGACCTTTTCAAGACTTTGATGGGTTCTGTAGAGCTCGGGCTGTCAACGTATCCTTAATATTCAATGCTATTCACTTTGTTAGGTGTTTATTTAATGCTTTTGGAAAAATTCTATCTTATTAGTTTAACAAATATATTCTGAAACATGTACTGTCATGCTGATTCTAATATTTTTTGGGGGACTGGAACTGTAATTTGTCTTGTGGTTCTTTTTTCATGTTATTATATGGATTTAGACAAAAGTTTACCAAAGATAATTTCTTAAAATATGTAACTATTCAGGATAGTGAGAGTAGTATACACATTGAACTAGATTATATTCAAGATGGGTTACTTGTGGTCATTCTATAAGTAATTTTTTGTTTAACATCAGTTTGTTTTAGTGTATTTTTTTATTATTATGGATAAAAGTAAAAAGGTTAGAGAATCCAGAGAATAGTCTTTCTTTTGTGAAATGAGGTTCCAGGGATTAATCTATCATACAATTTGGGCCGGTCACAGGCCCCATTCCACTTTGAAAATTCTAACATTTGACACCAAATTTGTAAAATACATTGAATTTTTTTTCCAATTTTAACCTTTTGGCAGTAATTGTTTTTGCTTTTTTATGAAAAAGGTACCTTGATTTTTAGAGCCAGATTAATCCCATGTGTATTTTTTTATACAATTTAGAAAAACATGAATTGTGAAAGAGTAGATTAATTTCTGAGATCACTAAAGATAAGATATTTAAGCAATGGAATTCTTGTATGTGTCAATAATACCTTAACCATGTACAGATTTGGACCAGACATCACGAAAATGTGTCTGGAGATAATTACTTCACTAGCCTCCCACATTTTCCAGAGTAACATGGCCAACAGCTATCTACAGGCAGCCCTGTCTCATTTCTTGAAGGTGAAATTCATTGTTAATTAATAATAAATTTGTAAACAAATGAGGTGATAGACAAATGGTTGGTTGATGCAGCCTTTGAAATTCAGATAATTTTTTATGGCACTTACTGGTAATTGCCTTAATTTTTACATATCAATCATCCTTTTACTTGTGTGAAGTTAGATTATAAGTGACTTGACTCAGAATGCTGTACAGAAAAAATAATATATATATTAGTATCAAAACAAAATAGAAATGGCAGACATTTTCAGAGGCTACTGTTTGATACAATGATTAAAAAAAGAAGTCTCTTTGGATAGAACATTTAGTTTATACCCGTAAAAGCTATCTAATCCAGCACATTTGATTTTATCCCACAGGGATCTAGTATAGAAAGATTTAAGATTAAGAATTATTGGTTTAACGACACCCCAGTACAAACCAAAATTGGGTGTTATTTTGTGGCAAAAAAAAAAAAAACAATTATTTTAAAATAAGTCTGTGGTAAAAGCCTGATTTACTATATTATAGACTTTACAATCTAATAAACAATAGCAGATATAATTTTAACTAAACAATAAAATAAATATATATAAAAAATTATCACAGATACAAGTTTAAAATACTTTATAAAAATCTGTTTCTTTAAAAAAAGGTGTGGCTGGAATCGAAATGACTCCATCACACTCTTTAGTATAATAACCAGTGCGTTTAGCTGTAGGTGGTTTGTAAAGTTTGATAGGTGAGCTGATGCTGACTGTTTGTCTTGTAGCTGGTGTTTCACATGCTTCTGCTGGAGAGTTTTGACATGGATCTGCTTGATACTGCCAGCTGCACGCTCTTCTGTCTCATCTGCTGTCACCAGGTGAGTCTTGTTGATACAGGGCTAACTCATGCTCTACTTGACACGCTGGAAATGTTAAGTTGTTTCATTTGAAATCTTTACACAAAGTTCTTTATGAATTCATTTTAAATCTTTTCCACATAATAATTAAGAATTTTCTTACAATGAAATTGAGTTTAAGTTAGTCTGATTTTTCCAGCTGTTAATAATTGAAATTATGATTGTGTCTGTAACCTCAAACTTATTGTAATTTTTACTTAACTTATAATAGCCATATAAGTCATGTTGAGGAACAGGGTGCTGATCATAGAGAAAAGTTATAACAACAGCTACATTATTATGATACATTCATGAACGGATGTACAAATGTTGGGTTCACTCTTGATAATGTTAAATGGTGTGATATATGTTGGGAACAGAAAAATTGTTTACATGCTTACCCCACAAAAATTGTTCAAGCTTTCAGTACTATTTTCATTTAATTTCTAGGATCAGTATCGAGACCTTGTGAACCAGCTGCTTCAAAACCAGATGGAACCAGATTACAAGCAGCGTCTACTCGAAGCATTCAATAATCTGACTCCGCCCACGCTAAACATGACTATAAATAGACACAGCAAAATTACATTTATGCACAACTTTGACCAGTTTCTTACAAATGTACGGGCATTTTTGTGTGTCAAGTGATGTAATCAGACCTGCATGAATTATTTATTTTCTTGTCATTCTCAAACATTTGATGCATTTTGTGTAACAAGTGCCTTCAAACGATGCATCAAACTCATAGGCATTCCATCCTCCCCAACATTGCACTTACATTGGGATTTTCTGCTGGTCACAAGGTTTTTTGTTGGGTGTTGTTATGAATGTGTACACTATACTGGGCACTGGAATTATATTTAGTTTTATGAAAGCATTAAGTTATTGTTTGAAACCACTGTTTTAATTACATGTTGATTGTATAATGAAAAAACTGAAATCTTCATAGGTAAAACTACCTATGATTTGACATTATCTTTAAAATGTTTGATTATTCATAAAAGTTATTAAAAACTTGCTTAGAGTATTTAAAACAACTAATATGATTGTGGTAGCTCAAATTACTTACATGAACAGAAAAGACATGTCAGGCTTCTGAGAACTGAAAGTGTGTAATTGATTTATGAGTTATTAAAAAACAAATAATCCATTTACAAATTATGTTATGTGAATGGGGAAAATAATATAGTTTAAGCTAAAAAAAATGGTTTTCAAAATATTATATGTAAGAGTAAAGTAATCATTCTTTCAATTTTCAGAGGCCTGGATATAGGTTGAAACATACAGTGAAGTTATTCACATTCATACATTTTAGCACAGCTAGTGATAGAACCATTTTGATATTTGCTCAGTTTGTTGATGCTGTATGCATGTTTTGTGTGTTTGTGAAACATGGATATATTTTATGCTTGTAAGTTCATCCTTCATCATCCGTTTTTCCTTCTATTTATAAAGCTTTTAAAGTCTGGACTTCATAATGGAAAATATACATGTAGTTTTGTTGTTGTATTGGTATTCTTTATCACTAAATTATATATTTTAAATAAATTTATATAAATTATGTATTATTATAATTTATAACTATATTCCAACACTTTGTGGTGCTGTTTGGGACTTGCAGTCTGAATAAAAGTCTAGAGCCTTTAAATCCATACATAGTGTATGCAGTAAATTCCCCTAACATTATTTCAGTGTCGTCCAGACTTTTAAGGTTTTATAAATACAGGGTCAGACTAGTTCTATGTGTGGGTTAAGGTCACCTTGTAGCATGGCCGCCATTTTTTCTATTGCTCTAACTGCCGGTATCTGGTGATATTTTTGAAGGGAGCGGCAACCTTGATATTCTTGAAGTGCATGGAAACTTATTCAATAAATGAGGAAAAATTTCCATTTAACAGAAGTGGGATTTGAACTCAAACCGTCGGTACCAAGAGCATGAGTCTTACCACTAGACTACGCTAGACCCATCCAATAATTGTAACTTATTTGTTCACTGTCTCACTATTTTCTATGTTCAAGATAAAATCATGATTTGACTGTCATAAAAACTGTCAAACAGCACTATAAAGTTTTATATAACAATCGCCTGTCTACACAAGGCACTCGAGATATTTTATGCAAACATATTTTATAACCTGTATATAAAGGCCAAATTGTGTACAGGATACTTTGGTGGATAGAACAAAGTTATTCACATATATGTAGACGGGTAACCCACTGATATTGTTTTGCAAAATTGGCCATCTACATTATGCACATATGTATTGGCTGTGGTTGCTTTTTAATGTTATTGTTGCAGATATACATTTTAAAAACTTGTCTCAAAAATATTTTTTATTATGCGACAGTTAATGATAAATAGGTTTATGTAACAAAATGAATGGGTTTGTGTAATGGATACATTGAAAATCCATGACGTGCATTTTATTTTGGTCTGAATTTTATCAAGGCTTGTTAAAAATTAAGTTGTATCTCTTTTGTATGTATTCCCACAACTATTGGCATCTTGCTCTCAGAATTTACAACATTGTATTAATTCCTAATCTTGAAGATCAAACTACATCTGATATTCACATCTGTGATTTGTAAAATGTATTTATTATCCAGTGTAGATGAGATGACCTTCAATGTAGTCACTGTTTAGCTGCATAACATTGACTACAGACTGATTATAATCATGATGATAATTATCATTCAAGTACTTACGATTTCCACAGTACTTGGAAGCTGGAACTCAGACTTCAAATCTGCACTTTCTTTCATTCTACATCCATTTATTTTACATTAAGATCATCATACACATCTTTGTTTGTTCCATTAATGTTGAACTCATTTACCTGGTCATGGTTGACTTACTTTCCATTATCAACAATTTTCACCAAATCAAAATGTTTTGTGGTGCTGCACATGAACATAGTTGTGCAAACAGTGCAATTATTTTACTTCTGCACACAATGCAGGATGTTTTATGTCTTATATATTTCACAATAATGATGAATGTTTAGTGTGATTGTTATTTCTAATAAGATGTAGAGGGACTATCTATATTTTATGTTATTAATTAACATATGTTATTAATTATATAATTTTATTATGTTGTGCAAGTTAAACATTATACTAATTAATATAATACCTTTTAGTAATAACACACCCCAATGCAACCTTACACCAAAAAATAATATGGTTTTGCAATCAATAGGTCTCATTACTTTTTTAATTAAGACTGCTACTTACATTTGAATGTTACAAATTCAAAATAATTGTAAACAACAAAAACATTTGATAAATTATGACAAATATAATTATTATATTGTACCATGCATTTTTGTAGAAGTGACAGGCTAACTGTTTCATGAATGGTTATATGCATATTACATGTACATGTATGTAAATTATGGGTCACATGATTCTCAAAATGAGGTTTTTCAGTATTAAAGTTCTAGTGCGAGTCCCCTTTAACCATTAAAAAAGTGACAATAAGGCTTGATATGAAAAAGTAAAACAAATTGTATTTGAATAAGTTGAATTTAATACTTTGGAAAATGGAAGATTTTTATAAATTAGATTGGTTCTGTTTTTGCAGAAACCCATTTTCAGGGAATTTTGTTTTGTGAAATTTCATTTAAAATTGTCAATTAAAAATTTTGATTAGCCTAAAAACTTATTTTTAGCTAATGCATATAAAATAGAATTAGTAATGAACTAATTTGGCTGTTATTAACACGACGACATTAACTAAAATACAAATAATAGGTGACAAGACCCTGTAGTGTTAAACAGTATCGTTTGCCTAATAATACAACAAATAGCAGTTATAATTATATAGACAAAAAATAAAGTTTATTTTATTTAACGACGCCACTAGAGCACTGATTTTTATCTTACCATTGGCTATTGGACATTATTTATTTATAGGCAGTTTAGTTTCACTGTTGCATGTAATAATGGTTCACTGAACAAACTTCAGATTTGGTCTATCATGTTTAAGATTGCACATTAAATGTTTTAACTGGTCAGTGTGTTAATTAGGCTTGTTTAGCTGAACAATAATGCAATATTTATGCCTCCATGTCTTCGTTGTGTTGACATATAGTCTCCGTCCACTTCAGTATGCTAGTTAAGTTAAGGGAAGCTAATTTGTCAACAGAAAGGCTATCACTTGCAACATGTATATGGAATAGCAGTGCAGCATTATGTTTTTGTTTTCTGGCAATACATTTTAAAAGCTAGTGTCAAAGGCTGTTTATGTATGGCTGCTTATCACATGACCTGACAACATATTGTGAAACTGTCTAATATGTATACATACATGTACATAGCCAACCCTACTACTACTATTACTAGTATTGTTTCAAATTAAGCAACAATTTTGCATATTGAGTAAATTGGTTTTGAAATTTTACAATACTTAAATTATTATTTTTTATATGTAATTTTATAACAGTTGTTTTTTAAATTGTGGCATGCATATTCACTGAACATTAAATTTTGTATTTTATATGCTGTGATTTTTTCTAAAAGCAATTAATGTTGATTATAGTAAACTTTTCTAGTCTTATATAAATGTACTTGAGACTATCAAAAATAATAATAGTTATAAAGAGTACCAAGTTAGAATTCATTTATAGAATTAAGAATTTTACTAATGGTAAAATTATTTTCACACTATTATGTTATGAATCTTTTTTTAATTCTTTTTTTTATACACATTACTGAATTTACAGAATATATGACAGGAGTCATTGTTTGACATTGGTATTTTTATTTACTGACAAAAATACAAAACAATGTTGGCTCAAGCTATTACATAGTCATCATTAAACATATGCAAGTAAACTATTTTGTATAAAAACAGCATTCATATTTCCTGTCATATACATTTAATGTTCCACCTTTTGATGCAGTCAAACTTTCTTAATAATGCTAAAAAATAAAACTTACACCAAGATGGTAAATATTTAAGCTTGGTGTAATTGTTTTATTTCTAAGCAATAGCATTGCCAAAATGTTAGTTTTGAGCTTTCAGAAAACATGCCTAGGATTTTAATTTAATGAAAAATGAATAAACTAATGTTTTCTATATTGTAGTGCAGGGTAATGTGTATACATGTATCCACTATTACCATAATATGGAATTAACTCACAATTAGTAATAATAGATTTTGACAGTACTAACTTTATTGTTACCATATATCCAAATTTAACTTAATGTAAATATTACCCACAAATATAATTAAATTAATGTGACAAGTCTCAAGCATTTAATACATAATAAAGTTTACTATTGTTTTAGTTATTTGCACAGATATGGAATTGATCATGTACATGTATGCATGCAGCCAGCTCATCATTTGTGAGTTATTTAGACCTAGTGCACATGAGGTGTTTAGGCTGTTAATTACACTGAGATTTTGTTGTTAGCTTTTATTTTTATGTACTCTTGTCAGGTCAGACATTAACAAAATAAAGTAATTGTTTTATTTTGCAACATTCTTTGTGTTGTTGTTTATTATGGAGATAATCCAGGACAATTATAGAGATAGCACTTACATTAAGATGTGATGTACTTGAACAAGCACCTCTGTTAAACCATTACCAAATACATTGCATGTTTGAACACTTCTCTGATTAAAGAATGTACATGTACCGGTAACTACATTTTTCAGACTCCCCATTCTCTTCAGTTCTTTAATATTATCTAATTTAAATTAGTACAAAATGACCTGTATTGAGTATCTGTGTGAAGACTGGGCATCTGATTAACACAGGGTCAATAATATTAATTAAAAAACCCTTTTAAAAATCAAGTTTCAACTGTATTAAAACTATTATCAAGTTTGTCCCAAGTGAAATAATTTTATTATTATTGGAATATTCTAGAACATTCAATATTTCATAGTGCATTGTCCTACGTTTGTCCTAGTGATGTTAATTTATTTCACATCACGCTGTAGACATTCCAACTGATTTGGTCCAAGAGTAAATAAAATAAAATATTGTGCTAAAAAGAAGTTTGTTTAATGATTCACCAAACATTTAATTAAACATGGTGTTTGTAACATGGTTTAACAGACAAGTCTGCATAAAAATACAATTTGTACTTTCATAACGATACCTCAACATACTGGTATTTATGACACGTGGTTCAACACAAACCAGAATAAAAATTACAAATTGTACTTTCACATAAATTTTGTACGTTCATGTTCAGTTGCATTTTAGCTAAACATGTAGGTTGATGAAAATATTTTGTCACATAATACTCTCATCAAATTTATCTTATTGCTCATTAATTTGACTGACTATTATTCAATATATATGCTGTATAAAAGTTTTATCTTACGAACATGGTGTATGTGTCGGACCACATCATCTTTTGAGATCACAGCTACTAAAGATGCAATATTTTTGTTATACATTCCGTTTATAGTACCACAATGTGACAATGAACCACAATATTGCTGTACCTATATTTCAAAGCATTCCACTTCCAGTAAATTAAGTTAACATAATTATGTACAATTAGTCAATCCTCTTTGGAACATCCACATTTATTCCCTGCCAGTCACATTGTTATATCAAGTTTGATGTAAAGATATTTTATCATTGAAAAAACTATTATTTTCATATTCTAAGGCACAATATTTTTGTGTTATGAATGAGAAAGCCACTGATTATGCAAATACAATTCAATTAACCAAACCACCAGCATTCAGCTACCTACAGGTTCATGAACAGCCTTCCATTTAATTCAGATTTTAAAATAATGCCTCTTGAAATGCATCAATCATTGTAATTAAAAAAATTATAATATAGAAGTATAATTTTATCTCATCAACATTATCAATGAAAAGAAGTAATTTAAAATGTACATAACATCATTTTGATATTGTTTCATCACTTTTTCTTCTTCAAAGCTTCAAATCGTTTTGTAAGATCATCAAAATCAACCTCTTCTCCACCGGCAGATTGTGAGCCCACTGTGTTCCCCAGATCTGGTAATGTGTTATTCGGCACTGATGGTAAATCAGGAAAACTGTCTTCCTCTTTGGGAACTGTATTTGTTCCTTGACCACGAGGCATTGGCACAGGTTTATCAGAGTAGATCTGATTGAATGATGGGGGTGGTGGCTGAGATGGATTTGGGTTAGGATAGCTATTAGGATAGGATGCTGGAGGTTGAAAAGGGGCTGCATGTGGGTAAGGGGGAGCTGTAGCCCCTGATGATGGCGGAAGGTCAGGAAGTGGTGGTGGCCCGACTTTGCCAGAAGAATATGACTATAAAAAAGAAAATTAGTAATATTATTATATTACTTATTAGCAATAAATATTAGGATGTATTTTACTTGACAACAGTTAAAATTTGCAGTAGTTATAACTAGCATAAGTAGTACCACCAGTAATTTAAAGTAGATTTACAAGAAATATATATAATTATTATACAAGTACATGTACACTAGATACATGCATACAAAGTGACTGTCAGGACACTGTAATAACAGCTTCATTACAAAAGTTGTATGTTACAGGAAAATACATATAATGCAGTCGCTTTAAAACATAATTGTTATGTTAAGGCTGAAAAACTTGCAAGTAATGACCCAAGAGCTCCAATTCTGCTAAGTAGGGACTCTCTCCAATCTCCTTACCTGTACTGGATATGGTGGCGACCCTGGATGCATTGGTTCTAGAGTTCCCATTCCACCACCTGGTCCACCATTACCTTTGCCCTTTGTTTCATCTCCTAGATCAATGAGCATGTTTTCTGCTGCAAATATCTCATCTTGTTGCATCACCATTGGATCTGGTTCAAATGGAATGCTGTAAGTCTTGGCAATCTCAACCATGTATCTCTCCACCAGCATTCTGGGTGGGGCTTGCACGCCCAGCTTGTGCATCACTTTTTCACTGACATTGTTCAAAGAATTTGTTCGGCATGCTTGTCCAAATTCTTTGCCGTACTTGGATGCAAATTCAGCTGCAACAGTTTTCAGCTCCATCACATCAGCCTGTAATCTTGGAGTCGCCCAAATTACACTAGCAATAGCCTCTTCAAGTCCTGGGTCAAGTTCTCTAAAATAAATTGCAGCAAGGATTTACATTAATGTGAATTTACGGTACAGTAACACAAACTATATAACAATTTTTATCACTATCACAGTATCACATTTATTACTATTAGATTAATATTATGTACTTGTTTATAATGTAGTTTAATTATATCGTCCGATCATTAGTTTTCGGACATCATTAGTTTCCGGACAGCCGTTTTATTCAGGATTTCTCACGATATAAATAGAAATTAAGGGTCGTAAATTGACAGCCAGTCTATTTTTGATAGCCATACAAAAATTCTTCGAGTAAAACTTACGTGCATAAGTATGACATTATATTTAGTAATCTTATGTTGTTTTGTCTTGCTTCAAATAGTGTAAACGCACCATCATTAGAAA
>JAUTWP010126379.1:0-11483 GCA_033042655.1 Cyathermia naticoides
AAAGGCTGTGGTATGTACTGTTCTGTCTATGGAAAAGTGCATATAAAAGATCCCATGCTGCTTATCGAAAAGAGTAGGCTATGTGGCATCAGCAGGTTTCCAATTAAAAAGTGTGTCAAAATGACCATATGAGTGACGTCCAATAACTGCTGATAAGAAAAAAAATATCAATGTGTTCCAATGGCGTCGTTAAACAAAACAAACTTTACTCTTTTTTACATAAAACAATAGCTTATGACAGGAATCTTTAATGATAATGAAACAATAGTTTTGGAAATGTCTGTAATGAGAATTTTATACTTATTCGTTTTTGTGTACTTTTTTGTATTTGTGTTTTGCTTTGCTTTTTTGCTTTTCTTAAAAATAGAATAACAGTTATTTAAATCATACATTGTGGAATTAACTTATATTGTTATAGCTGTTTTTATCATGACATCTTTTTCCTGGTGGAAAACTTCCAAGAGAACATGCCATTGCGCACAATCTATATTCTGTTTATTGAACAACACACAGACGGTCTATGTGCTGGGTAATGATCAAATAATAACCATATGTTAGCTTCTCATGCAATCTTGTCCAGCTAACTACATATATACTACAGTTTTATCAACCTCGATTCCTCACTTCATCATATAAAAATGAAAAATATACTATTTAAATTGCACTTTGATGTGGTATAGCTTTGTTTTGTTTTTATAATTAGTCACATATGTTGGAACAAAATCAATACGCCTGAAACTAGTCAAAGTAATTTGGTCTCTACTTAATAGAAGGAATATGCATTTATAAATAATAATTTAAAAAAAAGATACTTCAAAGAAATCATATTTTAATGATTATAATAATAAAAATGTCTGAGGTAACCAGTAATTAATGGTCTGACTAACATGCAAGTAATACCCAAATTGGTCAGATAGCTATATTATATAGTATACTGTATATACACATTTGTTATAATAATTAAAGTTTTAAATATCCAGCTATATTATATAGTATATTGTATATACACATTTGTTATAATTATTAAAGTTTTAAATATCCGTGAGCTAAGAAAACATCATATCTGCAATTTTGGCAATTTTCAGGTTACTATTCCAGCAGAAGCAGAAATCTATTATTATTATGCTGTGAAAACCTCTTATATCCCCAGACAATGGAATGCAAGGCAATGTCTAATTTTCTGGTTTATGAAAACCATGTATTTACCATGAAAACCACATATCTACCATGCTTTTAGTAATTACCGTAAGAGCCATTTTGTTACATTCAATCAGATTTTAACAGAATAGTGGGTTCTTTTTGTCTCCTGAAAAACATGCAAATTGCAGACACAGTGTTTCCTTAGTTCACCGATGATATGCTTTACGGTATTACATATTTAAAATAAATGTTACGCCTTAAATATGTTCATACATATATAAATAAAGATAAATACTGAATAGCAGCTGACACTTGTTCTTGATTGAAGAATTAATAGTTGTGCCTTAGCTGGCTTTCTGGCTGGTTGCCATTATAGTAGCTGGTAGAACTGAGGTCTTAGAAAGTAATCAATACCAGAAGTCTGCAGGTATGGATTGGCAAAGCTGTCACGGCATCAGGCTGATTTGCTGCCAAACTAATTTAGTGAAAATCACAAGAAGTACACTTACACTGATAGTATACACATAATCACAAGCTATTTGCAGGTTGCCGTAACCATTGTTTTCTGTTTTACATCTTAACTCTACCAATACGAGACCAGAAATGGCAGCCATATGGAAGAAAATGAATATTTTGTTGATAAATAAATTACTCTATGTACATGTCTTTCAACTTAGTGTTGAAACCTTGCAATTTATAATTGAAACAAAGAATATAAATGAGAATTTGTTTTATTTTATATATTCTTCCTTCAAATTACATGTATCTAAAATAATAATGATAAGAATGATGAATAATTTGTCATAACTGAAAAGCAATAAATTGCTTACTTGATCTAACCATAATGGAATGCCAAAAATAGGAGTTTAAACCAGTATTTGACATTTATAAGTACCCGTATATTGAACTCTTATCGTAATCCTTTTTTTCTAATTATAATCAAATCTGGGACTATGGTATAAAAGATAGATTCTTGAATTAGAATGATGCTGGTTTAGACATATTTTATATGTAATTTCATTATTTTGTGTGCAATCAGTTCTATTGTAGCTGTTGTCCTAGAAGAAATAGTGAATTGTTTATTTTTAGTGCAGAAAGAGCAGCATATTATTTTCACCCATTTAAAAAATTAAAAAAATCTTCTGCTATCTGGTGAGAGCATTGACAAGCCATACACTGCTATTATAAAAATCAATAAAATAAGGCTTGTCTCAGTTGGTATAGTTTATCTGTATATTTTGTTATACAAAGTAAAGGTTGTTTTGTTTAATGACGCCACTGGAACATATTGATTTTTATCTTATCATCGGTTATTGGACGTCATTCTTATGGTCATTTTGACACTCTTTTTAGAAGGAAACCCGCTGCGGCCACATAGGCTACTCTATTCGATAAGCAGCATGGGATCTTTTATATGCACTTTTCCATAGACAGAACGGTACATACCATGGCCTTTGATGAACCAGTTGTGGACCACTGGTTGGAACGGAAAATGGCCAAAACTGCAGTGGGGTCCACTCAGCAGGATCGATCCGAAGACCGACCACTTCAAAGGTGGGCACGCTATCGACTGAGCTACATCCCACTCCATTTTGTTATACATGTGATCGATGAATATCAAGCATATCACTTCATGTATAGCAAGGCTCAAATTTACTGGCGGCAATTGCCCATGGTTTTGCATAAATTGCAATAAGTAAGGTAGCCTTTTTTTGCCATTGGCAAAAATAACTCTTCTGTTACGTTTATTTGTTGCAAAAATTAAAGCTTTAACAAATTGCCGTAGGTTGAATCAAAATTGCCGTCTGTGGGTCTTTCACCCATGGCAAAAAATTCTAAAATGCTGTGGGTTACAAATTGTTAAATTCAAGCCCTGTATTGTAAACGCTTATCTTGAATCAGCTTGTGTCAAAAGGTTGATACTGAACACACGAACACTGAGTAGGGAAGACAAAAACAAGAACAATATTTTATGCAGTGACCTCTCTTTGCGTTGCTATCTATAGCTAACAACGACCATCCTGTTTGAGACAAGAACATAACCACTTGAGTATAGTAGGTCACCTCAAGTTGTGTTTTCCTTTGTGGTACGTATCAGAATACCATTTGTGAATTGCTTTGTTAACCAGCAACAATAAAATAGAAAAACTGCTGTGTGTTGTCAAGACCTGTACTGGTAGGTTTTATTGTGTTCAGTTTAAACGAGCTATCCTTCTTTTGATACACATAGATGATGGGTTATTGTGTAGGCTTAAACTTTCCATGCTTTGATAAATAATTAAATAATGTTTTATTGTGTAGGGGTAACTTTAAAGAAACTATCTGCTTTTGGTTTGTTGTATTGTTTGATGGGAATGACATCATATTTGGACATATTTGTTTGCAAAGATATTGATATACATGTAGTGGTCTATAGTTGTGGACCACAGTCTTGAATGAAAAATATCCCAACTGTTAATAGATCTATTGAGAAGGATTTATCATACAACTACAAGCAAACAATTCCCAGGTGGATGATCCAACTGAGCTATGTCCTGTTCCTTAAAATGTATATAACAGTATTTTTTTATTATTTGGTTTGCAAAAAATGAGTCATATTTTTCACTTTTATTATTTATTTTTTGGCCACCAACTTCCACAAATAGCTATAAAGTAAAAAAAAAGGGTTACCTTTCTAGTTTCACGCAACTGTCCTCTCGGTTATTGTGGCTCATTTCGTCAAATAAAAGTGAGAAATAGCACTTATTTCGTCAATAAACCTTTTTTGATATGAATTGTTAATGTCTTCTGTCGCTCTCATCCAGTCCAATTCAATATTTCTATGTACCGTGCAGATGCGCACAGATATCTCACTTCTAGAATAACACTGTGACAAAATGGAAGAAAAAGTTCTTGTTCGTAAACCTAAAAATTAAAAAAACACTGCTAAGGGCCATAAATGTTTGTTTAAATTTGAATACGACATGTATATATCCTATGTGACAAACTTGTTTTTATCCTATTGACAGTGGTCAATGTTTTAGCAAGTCTACAAGTATGGGACATATAGTTTATCAGTCTGCTTATTTATTTATTTTATCTCTAGCAGGCTAAATTAGTGTTGTGGCTTTAAGTAATACAAACACTTTAAAATTGTGTTCTGCATCCTGTTGTGTAAATAGATAATTTATGGAAGAATTACTTAAGTTTTTAATTTAAGAAGAAGAATTTAACACAAAGAACAACTTATTCCTTAATAAAACTTGCATTTCAGTCATGGATTGCATATTGGGGTTTTCAGATAGGTATATAGCACAAATGCTTGGAGGAAAGTAATCAATACTGCATCATGGGAAGAACAATAAGGGAAATCAAGGAGAAATACAAAACCACCTGTCTTTTCTTTTTTGCATTACCGTGATACAAATACTTTTACAAAATTAATGAGCCAAGTTAAGAAATGCACATAAAGAATGAATCTAGATCAAGATATTTTACATTGTCTTGTTTTGTTTGTTCCTGTGTAACTACATATTCAGGTAAGTGTATTCATGTTAAGAAATGACATAAAGAATGAATCTAGATGAAGATATTTTACATTGTCTTGTTTTGTTTGTTCCTGTGTAACTACATATTCAGGTAAGTGTATTCATCTGTAGAGCATTGATTTCTTCTGATATATTGATAATTAATCTAACAACTGAACTTGGAAACTGAAAACAATAAGTGAAAGGGTAAAAGTAGAAAATCCTAGCAGCAAAAGAAAGCGATCTGACCGAGGTTTTACAGGTGAAAAGAACATAGATTTTCTTCCTGTTTTTCTGACATTTGAGTAAACAAAGGCCAAGGTAAAGTGTGGTGTATCAATCACACAAGCCAGATGAATAACTGGATGCAGGTAGAACAGTTTTATCTCCCTAGATGCAGGTATAACCAGATGCATGTAAGATAGGATATTGTTTAACATCTATGTTCAGAGCCAGGCTGTTACAGCAGATGCCTCTCCCGGGCGCACTTTATGGTTTTATCCATCCACCGCATCTGGGAAGATGCATGTAGGTTTTAAGTTCTTTTAGGTAGGTAGTTTTTTGCATCTCTAATTGGTATTACATGATAAGCATATCAAAGTTTGGGAAAGAGGATAATAAAAACACCATGGTGTTAATAATAAATAAATAAAAAGCTATTGTAATGGTAGTGTGGCGGGGTTTTGTGGACCATGTGATGTTATTAACATCATACTTAACATCTAAACAATATACTGGGTCTTTTTCATTCCTACTACTTGATAGTTGGTAATGAGTAGAAGAAATACTAAATAAAATCGATCAAAAAGAGAAAAAATTCTCGTCTTTTTTTCAGTAATTTTATCAATTGAATGAATTGGTGATCATGTTCATTAATTAAAATATAGATTTAAAACAATCTTAAAAAAACAGCACCATACTTTTAATTATTATTTCATTGATTATCTCATCTTGGGATGTAATACTTTGTTTCTTGCACCTTGACCTTTTGAAATAATTCCCATCATCGTTGCATGATGTGATCAATAAAAGCAATGTTGGAGTCAGTGGCTAGAATTGAGCAAGTAATATGGTAGGGAAGTGAAAGGGCAATCAGACTAGCCTGCTTTACAAGCCCATCATGATCACTATTGATCAATGTGTTCAGAGCTCACGTGGCTGTTGCAAATATTGAACCAGACTCAAGATTGCATTTGTCAAATCTCTCTCCATTCCCTTCTAAAAGTGTCAATAGTAAGGGAGTGTGTCTGCAAACACTGTTGGCTTTTAGCCTGGGAGACTGCAAAACAGCAGACGTGTCCTTGAGTTGAATTTTTCTACCCACCTATACATTTGGATTTAGTGTACGTATCATCTGGACATCCTTTCATGTCCTTTTGTTTTATAAATAATAATACTGGTCTTGGTAGTCATGAGTTATTTAACAACTGTTTATATAGAAATAATTAGACTGACTGTTTTCACAAGATTGGATTTATGGTAACCATTTTAGTTTGATTCAGTTTAAATTTTAACAATCAATGACAAGTTTATTGCATATTCATCACTTTTGATAAAACAAATTAGTTATTATTTAGAAATGTAACAGTTAAATGCATGAAATGGGTGGAAGGATATGGGGTGGTGGAATTGTACTTGAATTGGATAGTTTGCTTGTTTTTTTTTATTAAAACAAAAACAATAACTTTTGATTCAAAATGGCTACATATAAAAAATAAAATGATACACAGTTATGAACATCTGCCTAGTAAGCTAGGTTTGCTGCAAGGAATGTTGGATCATATCTGTGAAAGGTGTATGCGTCATCTGTCAGCTTGATTGATTGTATCTCGGCCTCACTGCTTTCACAAGGTGAACAGGTTTCACTTCGTCCCAGGTAAGTCTGAGGCAATTTTAGTTACAGACATTTTGTAATCCATATTTTACTTTAAACATTGGTGTGCCATTGTTTTTAAAATTAGTTTTAATGATTGGGTGTTGATTTATTTTATAAAATGGAAATCAGTACGACAGTAGATATTAAAATAAAATAGGGTTAACATGTTTAATTTATTTATTTTTGTCCAATATTGTATTATCAGCTATTTTTTTCTTTTAGTCAAACAAATCTGGTTTATTGTGTCCATATGGTAAACATAGCTTATGTGTTAGTTTGGTCCTTATTTTAAGTGATCTATATTTAACTTGTCTTGCTTGTTGATTATCAAATGATTAATTTACTGTTATTAAACTTCATTATTAATTTGAATTTCTCTTTTGCTATTATAAATTTAGATGATGGGTTTTTAAATCCTTTTTTTATTCAGTAAACTTGAGTCCATTGGGTAGCATTAAAATGAGTTTATTTTAAGTTTCTCCATTATAATTCTATCACCAAAAATATTTGACTGTAATTACTCAGAATTAATGTTTTAAAATGACCTATATTAATATGGAACTTTTAAATATCTTGATAATAAATTAAATATCTAAACAGGTTTTTTAAATATCAACCACATGGAACATCCGCTTACAAACTTGACATTATTTTACGTATTATTTTCTACTTGTATTAATTGCTGTAAAGTTTGTTTTATTTAACGACACCACTAAAACACATTGATTGTTTTTAATCATCACTTATTGGACATCAAAGTTATGTCCATTCTGACAGTTTTTAGAGGTAACCCGCTAATGCCACTTAGCCTACTCTTTCCAATGAGCAGACAGACAGGATAGCATATACCACAGCCTTTGATGAACTAGTTATGGACCACTGGTTGGAATGGAAAATATCACAATCTACAAATGGGTACATTGAAAAGGATCGATCCGATTACCTATCGCTTCACAGGCAGACATGCTACTGATACAAATCTATATATGTCTCGATCCTAGTAAATAATGTAAAAGTAAAATTTGTTTGATTTAATGACACCAGTGGAGCACATTGATTTTTATCTTATCATCGGCTATTGGACTTCATACATAATTATCATCATTTTGACATATTTCTTCATAGGCTACTCTTTCCGATAAGCAGGAAGGGATCTTTTATATGGACTCCCACATACCATGTCCTTTGATGAACCAGTTGTGGAAGTATGTCAAATAAAAGTAATTTTCATTTAGAATTCATATTTATAAAATTGAGGATAAAATAAGTATATTAAATCTGTGATTGAGCACCTTTAAAATATTGCTAATATTGTTAGTAAAGTTCCTTTATCAGAGTGACAGTCCCACTTGTTTTGTTTGTTGATCTTTCATTGATTTAGTATGTTCATTCAGTGCGTATGAAAACTCAATGGTTGACAATGACTCATGAAGTAAAACATTGGTCGCTTTACCTTTCTATTGAAATCCAATGTGCTCTAGTTGATAAATGTCTTATCACAGATTGGGTTTGTCACGCATGTCATACATGAATAACAGGTGTGAGTATTTCACATTTGCAGCTTGTATACATAAGTAATAAATTATAATGGGTAATATCAGTATTGTTCAAGCTGAACACATAAAACGGGGAGAAGTCGCTTCTCCCGTGTAATTTAGGGAGAAGTATTTTGAAGAAGACAGGTGCCCATTTAATAAAAATAGTATGACAGTTAAGACATTTCTCTTTATTACGTACACATTTAATCTTATTAAAGCAATAAAGACGATTTCAAACTGTGGAATTTATTTATTGCACTCGTTTATTGTGTGCAAGTACATACCACTCGACTGCAACGCAGTCTCATGGTATATATTCTTGCGCATAATAAACTTGTGCAATAAATAGGATAAAAACAATTATTGTGCAGTTCTGTATAATGTATATAATTATCTATCCCTATATTTACCACTTCTTTTGATTAATTGTAAACTATAAAAAAAACTATGAAAATTGCTACTGAGACTTGTCATGTAACATTTTCTAGAATTTGTGAGCAGCAGTTCTTTTATTTTTTAGTGGTGAGGATCTAGCTAAGGAAAGATTTAATGTTGTATGAATGGGTAACTTTGACACAAATTTATATATTGAACTAATTATCATCCGTAACCAAAATTGGCTAAAAGCACACACCCTTTAGTAATTATAGTTTGTGTTTGTCCTTTGTTAAGGAGATAGACGGACCACAAGATGTGACATCCTGTGGACTGTGAACCACTGATTGGACATTCCATCATGTAATGTCACCATTGTTGATGACCTTTTCCTACCCATGTAAACAAGGAGGACACAACTGACCCTTGCCTCTATCTGTGGCTGTGTGTATGTGTGTTATCAAACACACAAAGCCTGCAACAGTTGAGGCACAAGATTAAAGACATGACTGAGAGCATGACCTCTCAAACTGATTTACTGCTTTCTTCAAAAACAAGTGGAGAGAGAAAAAAGTCAACCAGAAAATAGGTCAGCTTTTCCTGGCAGTTGTTCAGGGGTCATCTCAAAATGGTGATAAAAGCTGATTAATCAAAAACAGTCCTTTTTTTTAACATGTATGAGTCAAAAAGGTTGTTTTATATCAGATTGTTTTTTGAACGTGTATGAGACAAAAAGGTTATTTTATATTCTTACTTAAATGAATGCTCATACATTTCATTTTGTGATAACATTTTGTTACAATTCATACGAGGTAAACCTACTCCCTGTATTGGGTAGGATGGGTATTTTACAAACAATTGTTTCTGTATCAAACTTCTAGTAAATTGTGAATCATGGATGTACAATTTGGAATCCATTGTGTAATCCAGGAATTTCAGCAATTCCTTGAGTTGTTCTATAAGTTAAAATTGTGTCTAATGTGCCGATTCCTTGGGGAAATTCTGTTGAATTCAAATCATGGGGCTATTCATTTGTTCTTTCCTGCTTCAGATATGTATTAATTATCTGAGAAATGTGGTGTGGAACATATTCATTGAAACAAAATTAAAACAAAGTTCATATCTGTAACTGTAGAAATTATATTATTCAAAAGTCCAAGCATGTCGAGTTATATTAAAATTCACCTGATATAGTCTTCAATTACAAATAAGAATAATTTTAATCAAGATCAAGAGCACCTGCAAAAATCTATATATAAATTAACAAAGGTCATATTGATATTGTAAAGGAATAAGTGTGACATTTTACCCTACTCTATCCCATGACATAACTAAAGCCACCAAGCTGGTTTAATGCTGTACCATGTTGGATACAGGTAACATTTCCCAAGTTGTTACCACACACTATGACATTAACATTCAATGACCTGTGATGGCAATCACTTGGATTTGAGACCGACTGAAAATAAAGCAATTTGTTTTCAACAGCAGTTACATTGTTGTCATCTCTGTAGAAGTATGAAATTTTACCATGGCAGTATCTGTTGTTGTCTTCAGTACTGGGCTTGGTACCAAATAAATAAGGGTTAAATTGCTCTAGGTTCCTTATAGTGGTGTAAATATGTCTTGCAATTTCACTACCATGCTATGTAATAAAACGGTGTTTGTGAATATACAGCATATGAGGTTTATTTCCCACAGCTTCTTGTGTTCACAAAGAAAGAAGCTTTTGTTACAGACAATTGCCTGTCTCTGCATTATTCATATTGCCTTGACTTGCTTCTCACTTTAAAGCAATAAAATTAGCCAGGCATGTCAACCCAAAATAATAAATCTTTAGCTGCATTAAATATGAATATTTTGCCAGATCTTTGTTCGTGTTATGCATCACTCTGTAATCTGCTTGACTTGCATTCAGTACCATAGTTAAGATATAGTTGTATTAAATACAAAGCTATGTTTTTATTAGTGGAATAAAATTATTTTAAACCGTGATTTGTAAATAATATATATTTGACACCTAATAGCCACTGAACATATGCTAGAGTATCCTTAAACATTATTTTAAAATATCAAAGGCTTCTAAAGGAATAGTGTTGTAATTCACTTAAAGTAAGATCTGCAGATTAGGCTATTTTCTGTTCCATCCAGTGGTCCACAACTGGGTTTTTTTTTCATTCTAACCAGTAGTTCTCAACTGGTGGTTCTCACCTGATTTATAAAAGATCCCTTGTTGCTTATCGGAAAGATAGATCTATTATTTATATTTCATGCTCCGTTTATAAAAAAATATGTATTTTTTTAACAAAATATTATCCAACATTTCTATACAAACGGTGATCCACATACATTTCTATACAAACAGTGATCCAAATAAATGTAAAAATCCAGTATGTATTGTATCATTATTATTTCTCACAGACTGCTGGTTCAATTGTAACATATGGGCTCGAGTTTACATAAAAAATATTTATGCTGTAGTTCAGATTTAATTATATGACTCAAATGCTTCACAGCCAGCCAGTTTAAACTGGTTGTGGCTGGTTTTCAGCAGGAGTAACAAGTGATTGATCTAAATATGAGTGGCAGTGGCTGGCTACACAGGACTGGAGATCTATAATGCTTACTCATGTGATTGCCATGAATCTCCTATCTGACACAGCTGCCTACACGGGTCAAGCATAGTTTGTCAATACTTCTAACAACCAATAATAATATACCGATTCACTGCTGTATAAAGCAGCTGAAACATGGGGAAAGAAAAAGTAATGAGAGGAAAATCTCATTGATGAACAAGTCTTAATTAAACCAGTCTCTATCAGGTTTTTAATATAGTATTTCAGTATCAGTGTATTATATTGTCACTGTCAACAAGGAGTTATAATACATTTGTTTCTGTCTTAATAATAATATGCAAATACTGGATACCAAACCAAGATGCTTGTTTTGAATGTAGATGTTAAACCTTTTGACTTGACTTTATCCTCCTGTCCTGGATGCGGTGGATGGATAAAATCATAAACTACGCCTGCGAGAGGCATCTGCTAT
>JAUTWP010126490.1:0-11482 GCA_033042655.1 Cyathermia naticoides
CCCGCTCCCGATTGAGCTGCATCCCGCTCCCGATTGAGCTGCATCCCGCTCCCGATTGAGCTGCATCCCGCTCCCGAATTCTTTAAGAGAATGGTTACCAAATTTGAAAAATCAGGGTGTAATTGTTTTGATGAGGGGCAATTGGGCAGCAATTTTGATGGCGGGTTCTAAATATCACCCACGCAATGGATTGTAGTACTAAGTACACAAACAGTGAAGTTTCGGTTCAAGAACGACCACTCCCGTTGTAAGAAGACAACATCGCTGTCTCATTCAGACCGTGTCATTAAGCGCAAACGTTTGAGCATCTTCCCACGTAAAGCTTCATCTAACGGAACTGTGATGATGAGCAAATACCTAACTGCTCTGTACTTAAAGGACAGGTTTGTAAGTGATGTCACCGACCTTTGATACTGTAATCTTAATGGCGTTAGCTTCATTGACTGAAATTGCCAGCACTTGAGAATGTCTCTAAACGCGTTCGGTTGAACATCTCAATACCACACAGTCCACCAGGAACATACAATTCCTAGTCTACATTGTGAACCATAATCAATAGTAAAAAAACAGTAGTTTTATTTAACGACGCCATTGGAGCACATTGTTTTTATCTTATCAGCGGCTATTGGGCGTTATTCATAATTATGGTCATTTTGACAAATTTCTTCAGAGGAAACCCGCTGACGCCACATAGGCTACTCTTTTTGATAAGCAGCAAGGGATCTTTTATATGCCCTTGATGAACCAGTTGTGGATCACTGGTTGGAACGCAAAATAGCCAAGACCATAATCAGTAGTGTTTGAAAGAAGAACCATTGATCCATAATATAACTGGATTGACAAAGGCCATGGTTTGTGTTATCCTGCCTATTGAAAAATGCATAATATAAAAAATCCCTTGCTCTTTATCGATAAGTACCTGTCCCGGACGCATCATAAATTGCTATAACCACCTTGCTCTGAATGTAGACGTTAAACACCATGACCTAACCTGACCTATAGATAAGTATCCTGTCCTGGACGCAGTGAATGACTTGAATCATAAACTGTGCCAGGGAGAGACGTCTGCTACATAATATCATGGCGTTAGACAATAATCCTATCCTAAGAGTAGAATAATTGTGACGACAGCGGGTTTCCTCCATTTTTTACTAACATTATCATCACTCATGGACAGACGACTCGGGAAGCTGAGCTATGTACCTATGACAGCATATTTGAACCTTATTAATTAGATGTAAAAAAAACCCAGTAACCAACTAATCAGTGTAGAGAACACGGGTATATGTTCTATAAGTTAGTGTCCATGTAGAGCATGTTTGATTATATATGACGATCACGTTGATAAGATAAAACAAATGTTTATAACACACCACAAACAATAAAATCAGCTATTCGGTGTCATTCTGTGGTAAAATAAAAAAATGTTATATGATCTCATTGAAATGGGTTCATGGTCATATCCATGCACGTGTGCAGTGATGGCCATATTATATTATGCTATTTCTTGCTTCCAGATAGTAAATCATGTCGGAATTTAATTTTACTGCTTTTTGAGAATTGTTTTTGTATCTGATGATGTAGCAGACATTTAAGATTTGTCATGCATAATCTTTAACTGCAACACACGCCCCAAACCACTGCATTGTTGTAAAAGAGCCGGCATGTTACTCCCTCAAAACTGATATCCTTGTGTTTTGATATCACAGAACATTGTGTTTTGGTCTAAAGCTAAGTGAGCGTCCTATATGAGATACTGTATCTGCCCCTGGCGCACACAACCACATCTATTGCAGATCTGTAAAGAAAATCCTTGAGATTGCTAACTTGTGTTTGTTTAGATTTTTTCTCTTTTTTTTCTACAAATTGAATATTCAAACATTTTTAAATATTTCTTTTTCCCACAAGTCTAAGTAATGGAATATTTGAATACAGTTAACTCTGTCTAAACCGACATTTGTCTAATCCGGATTTCTGTGTAAACCAGTATGATTTCAAAGTACCATTCAGCTACCATAACTCTGAATGAAATTTGTTTATACCGGCACCGTCTAAACCAGCATATTTGGTTCGTCCTAAGTGAATCTAGTTTGGACAGGACTGGAATTATTTAACGTGCTTACATCACTAAATAAGTGTTCAAGCACGCCCCTCCTGGACACGATGTCCGACATTGCTGCTGGACACCCTACTCAGGACGGGAAAAGTGAATCTAGTTTACACAGAATCCACTATACTTTTAAAAAATGTTTGTTTTCATAACAACATTTATTTAGGCAACTACGACTTTGATCACGTACGTTTTTCTCTAATAAAGCTAATCCACGCCAACTCTTCAAGTTGGCAGGAAAGCAGACGACCGCTATTGCATAAGGTTCGACAGACAGATCGTCTGTTCTCGTTGTTTTCACGTCTGCCGAAGAAGCCAATTATCACAGCACCCCGTGGATTGTTGCAGGCATCGTGGGATATCAGTAAATTGAGCGTAAAGAGAATTAGTCGATAATTTCAAGTGGCAGAAAAACCCTCAAATACCCTCCTGTGTGGCGGGCGTACACTTCTAAGCACCGGTGTAATGATAAGGAAAACCTCAAGTATTACAATTTAGATGGCATCAGTGATAAAGATCGTGGCATCATAGATAATGTGTACGTTTTGAAACATGAGTAGAGGAGGCTTAAGTATTGCTGATAAAACAAGATATTTTAATATAAAATTTGCTTCAAAAGTATGTTTTAATCAGTTCCGCTGGTGTCGTGGTAAGGCCGTGTGACTCAAATTGAATTCCATGAATTTGCTGGACGCATAAAATATGAAAAAAGAAGGGATATATAAATAGGGGGGGGGCTAAATTTTAAAAATCGACTATCCATACCCTGTACCATTTTAAAACATGGGGTTGCCTTTCCGGATTGTAGAAAAGTTATAATATTTGGGCTCCTGAAGATTTATGGGTCATCCTCACGAAGTTGTGTAAAAGTCGTGCAAAAGTGTTTAATTTTTCATGGATTCTATTAGCCAGCATTTATTATTGATGTTGTAAGCCTCAGCAGCGATGATTTGTTATTTTTTGTTTATGGAATCACATTGTGTAGAGGTTATAGTCAACTCCGCAACCGGGTAATGATGAGAGTGGAGTGGAAATTAAATACAAACTACATGAAGTAAGAGAAGAAGAACACTCATAAGATGAATCTTCTCCATGACAGATTAACATTATCAATTGACATTTCTGCATTGTTTTCAATTTTAATGAAGACAAAATTTTGATGGAAACCATGGTCTCAGATAAATAAAAAGTTATTCGTGAGCTTTGTCAAACTAATTGGTGCATACTATGCTTTTGTACACTGAATGTTAATAGAATGTCTACATATTTTAGACCATAATGATAAATATTGCTCAATCCATTATCATTATTTTTTTATGTTGAATCATGGTTGCGGTGTTGACAAATGAAGTTGCGGTGTTGACAAATGAAGTTGCGGTGTTGACAAATGAAGTTGCGGTGTTGACTTCTGCTTTATTTCCTATAGGAAATAAATGAGAATAGTGTATAATATTATACTCAATCGGTAGTGTGCCTATGAAGCGCTCTGTCTGTTTTAGCTATTTTCCATTCCAACCAGTGTTCCACGACTGGTTCATCAAAGGCAGTTGTATAAGCTGTCCTGTCTGTAGGAAAGTTCATATTATAAAAGACTCCATGCTGGTTATTGGAAAGAGTAGCCAATGTGGCGGCAACGGATTTCATCTGAAGAAACGTGTTTGACGTCCAATAGCCGATGATAAGATAAAAAAAAACACCAATGTGTGCTACTGGCGTCGTTAAATAAAAAAAACTATAAAATGAGAACGAGAAACACATTTCAAAATTAATAAGAAAATAAAATTTATAAATAGAAAAGTTATCAGAAAATTAGAAACGTTTTGATAGGTCATTCACTTCCCTATGACCATTCTATCAATAGTTATACCGATTTTTGTTTGCTCTACCCCGAAAATGGCGTTATCAATATTTAGTGCTACAACCATGTTCAACACACCACCAATAATATTGAGTCCCTATATTTTCTATACTACAACTTACATGCCATTTTGTCAATTTTAGGGTGTGTGTGCAAGGTCAGGCCACTCAGCCCACGGATAAAAGTGTCATAGACATGATTTCCTATAATCTGAGAGTAAAATATAACCTGGCAAAAGTACAAAAAGGGCATATCTGTCATGATTGGGGGGTGTGTGCGGATGATGCGTAGGCTACCTTTGGATCCGCCCATGTCTTATGTCCTGAGAAGCAAGTCTAGATGTACCAACTGCAAGTCCAGTGTATATCGTGTTTTATTATTAGGCCAGTATTTTTTAATGTTTAGGTTTACGAACAAGAACTTTTCCGGACAAAAGTCGGCGGACGGAAATAAAAAATACCGTCGATTCCATTTTGTCGGGATGCTATTCCGGAACTTAGATATCTGTGCGCAACCGCACGGTGCATACAATTAAATATCGAATCGAACCGAAAGAGAGGGTCACACACACATACACATACTGTCCCAGGTGCAGTCGATGGCCTAACCATAAATGGCACCTGGGAGAGGCGTCTGCTATAACAGCCTGGCTCTGAATGTAGACGTTAAACACACACACACACAAATAATAATAATAATTCAGTCATTTTCCCTAAACGGACCTACCTTAATTACTAGACATTGTAACGTATGTTTGAGTATAACAGTGTTTTTCCCTGAAAATTAGGCATTACTTTTGTTAAAAGACATGTTTATATTCCATTTACGTGTACGTACACTTTACGTGACATGAATATAGGCCACGGTCACGTGAATTCAACAGAACAGAAAAAGTAGTTTGTTTTGTTTAACGACGCCACTGGAGCACATTGATTTTTATCTTATCATCGGCTATTAGACGTCATTCATAATTATGGTCATCTTGACACATTTCTTTCTTGACGCCACATAGGCTACTCTTTTCAATAAGCACCAAGGGATCTTTTATATACACTTTCCAACAGACAGGATATCACATACCACGGCCTTTGATAAACCAGTTGTGGAGCACTGGGTGGAACGAAAAATAGACCAAACTGCAGATGGGTCCACTTAGAAGGATCTATCTGACGACAGACTGCTTCAAAGGCGGGGATGCTACTGACTGAGTTACATCCTGCTCCTTCACGCGAATTGGACAGAGCAGTTTTGTATTACCAGTGGCGGATCTAGGCCTTTTTTCCGGGCCCGGGAACGTTTGTGTCACTTAGGCTTGTCATTGGGGGCCCCCTCTAAATGGAATTTCTGGATCCGCCACTGATTACTAATATCTTAAGTACACATGAATGTTTATCCGTACCAAGCACTATTAAATCATATAATCAGTATTGTTTGCACTTTATAAAATATTGCATTATAAATATAGCACTTCATTTTTATATTTTGTTCTTTTCCTTAATTCCTATTCAGTGCTTTTCTTTTCATATACATGAAAACAAATCCTAACTCCAACATATTTTATATATAATTTATCATCTAAAATGGACGATGTTTAGTTTTGAATTTTATACAAATCTCTGTTTTGAATACACGTTATTTTGCTATTGATATCTAAAGTTATTTGCATAAGAAAAGATTAGTATTCGATGCTGTGTGAATACCATTATAATTATCATGTTTCATGAATACTGGTATAGGTCAAATCATAATATAAGCCGGTAAAAAAGTTTGAAAAGAACATTACTTTGAAACACACTATATAGGTGCTTGATTATGATGACTGACGGAAGCACGCAAATAGCTGACCTAACATACTACGGAGTTATGCTTTTGTGATGCAAATAGCTTTAGTTATTTATAGGAGAAAGAACGTGCATTTAAAACATACACAAGGAGGGGAATATAACTCAGTCGGTAGCGTGTTCGCCTGTGAAGCGGTCAGTCGTCGAATCGACCCTTCTCAGTGTACCCATAATGCAGCTTGGGCTATTTTCCTTTCAAACCAGTGGTCCACAACTGGTTCACCAAAAGCCGTTGTATGTGTTGTTCTGTCTGTTGAAAAGACCCATTGTGGCGGTAGCGGTTCCTCTAAAAAAAGTGTGACTTCCAATAGCCGATGATAAGATAAAAATCAATGTGCTCTAGAGGCGTCGTTAAACAAACTTTACTTTTACAATACCCGATGATAAGATACAAATCAATTTGCTCTAGTGACGTCGTTAAATAAAACAAACTTTACTTTGAAAACACAAATAATTCTTTAACATTCAAGTAACTAAACCTCGTCTATTTTAGGTGATAAATTATATATAAAATGTGTCAGCGTTAGGGTTGGTTTTCATGTAAAGTAAGCAAGGAATGAATAGGAATTTAACGTAATATTTAATAAAAACAACAACTTAGGCTCTGAATAATTGAAGATGACCATAGTGATCGTGTCTTGTTAAAACAGACAGTGATTGCAAGATAAATAAATAGCTGTTCATTAAACAATATGCAAAGATGTTATTAAAGAAACATGAATTTCTTTTAAACGTGTTGTTCAAAAAGTAATCAGTCTTGCATTCACGCTTTTTATTATTATTTTTAGCGTATTTAGCGTATATTCATGTCATAAATCGATTAAATACTTTATTGATGAACACACCTATTTTCATTAACTGAATCTACTATTTCCTTTTACTGGGCATAACATATTATTCAATTGTTTATGTCTAACAATATAGCAAACAGCATATAAAATATACAATATCGACGTATAGGACACGGTTGATGTGCTAGGACTGACATTATTTCTGCTGAAATATTTTAATAACAATTCAATGAAATCTAATAATATTAATTTTCCTTTCTATGTTTCCACTGAGCAGTTAGTCAATTCCCAAGTGTTTGCAGTCGTTTTGTTTAGTTCTTCATACGCGTCGAAACCTTTAAGTGAACGAATCACCTTTTCACAGAAAATAAATAGGTTTAAATTATTAAATTCTTTTACATATATATTGTGTATGCTGTATGCGTCTTTTCCTGTACTGCATCGATCTAGTAAGTTCATTCTCGTGCAGTGATCAAATGCATCAATTAGGCGAGACGGAACCCTGACGCAGCCCAAAGAACTAGGTCTGTCTAAAGTGGGGTGCGTCTTCGGACCAAATCTTATTTTGGGCACCTAATCGAATATTTGTTCCTCTACTTGTTCATGACTAGTGTATCAAAAGCATTGTTGTGTTATCCTGGTATGTGGAAAAGTAAAATAAGCTTTGTTGTTAATCGAAAAGAGTAGCATATGTGGTGATAGCGTTTTTTAAAGTTACGTGTCAAAAACACTGTATAAAGTTTGTTTTATTTGACGACGCCACTAGAGCACATTGATTTTTATCTTATCATCAGCTATTCGACATCAAACATATAAAGTAAAGTTTGTTTTATTTAATGACATCACTAGAGCACATTCATTTTTTACCTTATCAGCTATTGTAAAGTAAAGTTTGTTTTTTATTTAATGACGCCACTAGAGCACATTGATTTTTATCATAACATCAGCTATTGGACGTAAAACATAAAATTATGGTAATTTTGTCACATTTCTTTTATCAACATGGGCTACTCTTTTTGTTAAGCATCAAGGTGTCTTTTATATGCACTTTCTCACAGGACACCCCACAACCTTGTATGAACCAGTTGTGGACTGCTGGTTGGAAACAAATACTGTATGTTCTACACCTTGTAACCATGGATTAAACAACAAGTGGTCGAGAGGGACAGATTCCCTACTTCACATGCTTTCTAGGGAGCCCACGTTTCAACCTCCACTTTGACCTCCTACAAATGCAGACAGCCTCGACCTTGAGAGCCCACATTTCTGTTTTATTCTCACTTCATTTTTCTAGATATGCCTCTATTTAATGTTTTCAGATATTAAAGAAACATTTTTTACTTTCAATTAAACGTGACGTGGTATTCGTGTGCCGCCACATTCTCAGCATTCCACTGAACAGCGCTAAACACCGGAAGATGCGCAAAAATAAATAATTCAATTTTTCGTGAAATTTGCTGAAACTCTTCTAATGGTCCTGTTAACAGCATGGTCGGCTGTTTCCGTCAGACAGTTCCAAAGAAATTAAATTATGACAAAAGATCACTTCGATGAAAGGTCATCCACAATGTGCGAGTTCTATGAAAATACCGTCTGCTACTAATACAGGTCATCCACAATGTGCGAGTGAAAATAGCGTCTAGTACTAATACTTATAGACCTACATTAACAGTATCAGGTTTATAAAAAGATTTTCACCCAAGTCTGGTGTGCTAAAGGTCAATATATAGGTACTGTCATACATAATGGGAAAGTGCATAAAATAGTAATTGCTGCTAATGGAAAAGGGCCTAGGTATATGGCTGTAGTGGGTTACATGTACATGTAACGCTGGTCTCTGTCACATGTGATCCTCTAAAAGAAATATGTCAAAATGGCCAGTGTATGACGTCCAATAGCCGCCGATAAGATAAAAATCAATGTCTCCAGTGGCGTCGTTAAACAAAACAAACTTTACTTTCTATCAGATATGGCAGAATAATCGTAATATATTTGACGTCCAATAGTCAATGATTAAAATGCAATCAATGTGCTCTAGTGGGATCGGTTAAATAAAACAACCTTACTTTGTATGCAGTAAAATAAGATTTAAATGTTGCATGATTCCTGTTATATCATGTAACACAATTATGTATGACATACATCAGCTAATGAATAAATAATGTACTGGGAGCTGTTAAACAAGATCAAGTTTTCTTTAGCGTTTATTATGTTAATATAATCAATGACTGTGTTAAAACATATTGTTGTGTAATAACTATGATTTCTGAAATATGTTTGTTATATCTGCTCAGTAAGATCATAGATATACAAGATCTGATTTTGGTTTTATTGTATTGTATGGATAATAGTTTTAAAACCTAAAATACATATAGATAAACAATATCCACATATGAATTGGCCCCGAAATTAGACCTATATTTTAAGATAATGTATTCATATTTTAAATAATGAACTTATGTTTTAACGATATTGTCTATAAAGTATTAAGTTGGACTATTTATAATGTCCTAGGATACCTCAGTTTAGGAAGCAGCTAAATTACATTCCAAGACAAGCAGTGTTTTTGAAATACGTACACCATCAATGTTTATTTTAATTAACGCATGCGTAGTTATAATATGAAACAGTGCTGGATTAAGAGAACCCATTGCCGGGAATTGGGTGGTGGACGCGTCTGTCCTGGTATGGAAAACCTAGTAACGTTAATTATTCTTTTTTTTTTAGAAAATTGAACAAAAAGAATGTTTTTTTTTCAGATAACAAATACCAAATATGGTTTGTACGAATCAAAATTTCAGAAACTTGTTAGTCACCGTTCTTGAATATTGCACCTAATGATAGAACTAGTCTCAGTAAGTCCAAAAAGTTGTCAAACTTATTTTTGACCAAAATGTGACTCACTAGGTTTTCCCAGACCAGGGCAGGGATATACACCATTGCAGTGGAACCCAGTCTTAATATTCACATTACAATGCACAGCAGATAATACCTGTATATTGTAGTCATTTTCTCATTGACATAAATATATATTGTACTCTATATCTATTTTCTCATTTTAGATGCTGAGCTTGATGCTGTGACAGGCGAATCTCAAACTACATTCTACTCATACACCTGCCAACTCAAACTACATTCTACTCATACATCTGCCGACTCAAACTACATTCTACTCATACATCTGCCGACTCAAACTACATTCTACTCATACATCTGCCGACTTCTCAGCAAGAAACAACCAAACTCAACATTCCATACATACTTCGCATGTTAACATTACCCAGCGTGCTTGAACGTCAGCACGAAACAACCAAATGCAACATTCCATACTTAGTATGTTAACATTACCCAGCGTGCTTGAACACCAGCATGATATACACACGTGAACATCTTTCAAGTCAAGGCGTACTTGAATGTTTAGGACAAGCTTCGAAGATATAAACACGTAAAACATCTTTCAAGTCAAGGCGTACTTGAATGTTTAGGACAAGCTTCGAAGATATAAACACGTAAAACATCTTTCAAATCAAGGCGTACTCCTCAGTAGAATGGACATCTTTCAAATCAAGGCGTACTCCTCAGTAGAATGGACAACCTTCGAGGATATGGCAAAGACGACTTTCTGCCACGAACTATCTTGGGAGAATAGTATACGTATATATTATTCAACCATTTGTAATTGCACATTCATAAAAATAGTATGAAGAATAAATATTATATTACATAAAGAACAACACACAACTATATTGTTCATGATTTTAAAATAGAATTATAAATTGTAAACATGTATAGAAGATTACTATATTACCTTCTTATATGTAACTAAATTGGTGATGAAATAAAAAGCAAATATGAAATTATAGATAATAAAAATATATAATATAATCTGTTTCTTTATTAATCCTTCTATACAAATGATATTTATAGAAGAAAAGTTATTGTTATAGAAATATAATTATGTTATTTTAAGTCTCGTGTTTATATAATTTATTATACATGTAGTATGTATCTGGCGAGTGGGTGCCCAATATATAGGCCATATTAAAATTAAGGTTAATCCAATGGTTTTAAATTTGAATTAAAACACTAGCTTGCACATATCTTTCTCCTAAATTATAGGAAATTATTTGAAAGAAATGTTTAGCCAAAATAAATAATTCGCTAAGTTTATTCATCATTTCATCATTGCTTAGAGAAGTTTAGATTTTTTCTGATTTAGGTTGTACCACTTTTTTGGATTACGGATCCATTGACATACATTTTGGGAGAAATGGAATAAAAATAAAATAGAATTTTGACCAATATTTATTATAATATTCCTCCTATCTTAAACATAATGTATGTTAAATACCAAAATAATCTCTAAAAATAGCTAATGCCATTTCAAATGCTATGGTGTAAATTTGACTAGCATTTTAAATGGCATATCACGTTTGGAAATTAAAAAGTTCATAATTTTATTTGTCAAAATAAATGTTTATTTCTTTGAATCTTGCTTTAAAACGTTATACTCAAACATGTAAACTATTATTATTATTATTTATTGTATTATTATTATTATTATTATTATTATACAATATTTAAAGGTTGTGGATGTTTACGTATTTAAACCAGACCTAGTCTATTAACGTAAACGTTTTAATTGTATGTTTTCTTCAAATTACAGTTTAAAACCAACCCTTTAGATACCTCACTTTCCTCCCAGTAATAAAACTGTGTAAACGTTTTAATTGTATGTTTTCTTCAAATTACAGTTTAAAACCAACCCTTTAGATACCTCACTTTCCTCCCAGTAATAAAACTGTGTAAACGTTTTAATTGTATGTTTTCTTCAAATTACAGTTTAAAACCAACCCTTTAGATACCTCACTTTCCTCCCAGT